>JAOQMQ010085487.1:0-19212 GCA_027563845.1 Erythroxylum subrotundum | reverse complement strand
GCTTGACATCTTTGATGGATCGATCGGCCCACGGGTCGTTATGTTCGAGTCCAGGCCCAACATGGCCGACCCGACCAGATGCCATAAATTTAATTCATTGCCAACAACAACATTTTACCAAAAACGACAATGAAATTAGTCATTCAAGTTTAAAATGTCAATACCTTCAACTGAATATATATATAATTGGAATATTTTTTTTATCATAATCTTTTTTTAGTCATAAAAAAATAAAGATTGTTCCAGTACATTGCTACAACAAAGCAATAATAATTTCTTGCCTTCAATTCACTACCTCGAACAAGAATGAAGCAACTGGTGTATGTTTATTAATCTTTAATACTTTAACTAGACTTATACTCAATTATCTATATATATATATATATATATATATTCTTATCATTATTCATTTACTGTCATCTTCTAATACTAGTATTAAAAAAAGAGGTAGAGGTAAAACTAGAGGTAGTGAATTGTATCGAATGAATATATATTGAGAATTGTAAGTTATCAATGCAAATTGATATTGTAAGTTATCAATACAGATTGATACTCAACAAGGACATCCTGTAGACAAGGTCCAATCTGCAAGATTATCAAGTAAGATAGGGATTATTGCAAGAGCATAATTACTAAGTTAGGGATTATTGCAAGAGCATAATTACTTTATCTAAAATATGTTAAGGACTTGAAGAAAGCCAACTTGCCTAAAAATGCTTTAAATAAATTTGCGTAATTTTTTAAAATCTTTAACTATATGCAATATTGTTTCAATAATTTTAAGATTAGTTATAATTTTACTTATTGTTTACAGTTAAACTTGAATATTGTGGATCTTAGGAACCTAGAAGTTTCAAACTTTGTTACTTCATTATTGAAAAAAAGAACTAGAGATCACCGTTTCAAGTTGCATAGGTATTATAAATCTTTTTTTTTTCTGATGTGGAGGTACAATGACATGTTCTTGAATGAATGTCTGAAGAAAATTGAAATAATTTATGTGATTATTGGGTTGACCTTTGCCTTTATATTTGCTAGCATTAATCTTGTTAGACTATTTAATGACTACGTTATGTTTTGTTCTTGATTTAGAAAAATTGTGAGAAGGTAGAGGTCAGCAGATCAAAAATGAAAACAACTCATAATCAAGGATGAAAGTCATTTGTAGTTGTCCGAAATGAATACCTAAGATCTTTGTTTGAAAGTTATACTTAAATCAGTAAACACTCATTATTTATTGTGCCTTGTATTTTGTTTCATAAAACAGAGTGAGAATGAATTATATGGACAAGAGTGTGATATGATCACACTATATAAAGTCACTCACTATAAGGAAGGTAAAAGATGAGCATCAGAAGAAATAGAAAATAACTATGTAAGTATAAAAGTTTGTTCAATATTTTTGTTCATTTATTAATATTGTAATAAGTAGTAATATTTAGATTAAATATGGATTTTCTAGTTTTAATTTTAGAATAACATTCAAGGGTTATCAGAGAAGTCTACATTCGACGGGATTGAGCTTAATGTAGAAGACATTTTTGATATAGTACTTGGTACTCATTTTGGCTATATGAAAGGTTTTGTCCATAGCCCTTAGCCAAATGTTTCAACCTCAACATAGAAAACAATCATTAAACACCTTTAAGAGGAAAAAAACATACTTAAGGCTACATTACAAGCTGAAGTAATCAGGGAACAAGAAACTCATACGAAATTGGCAAAACATGATATATTCAAAAGATTACTTAACCCGAATTATGATAAAAATGAAGAGGAAAGTGAGGGTATTAATTCTATGTCCTATACTTTTTTCTCTCACTTCCTGAACGTACTATAATTTAAATTTAATAATTTTTCTCAGATTACATAATGGATGAATTATGCAATTGATGAGTGATTATGTTGTGAATGGTAAAGTTATATGATGTTTGCTTTAATAAGAACCAAATGCTTATTGTATCAATACTCACAATATTTTTAGTTGATTTTAACTAGTTTTTTGGATAATTACAGGTTCATCAATGTAGACAACACTAAGTAGTCGTTTAGGTTATGCTCTAATATTTTTGTAATCTGAGCATGACATAATTTGTAAACTGATCTCTTTATTTATTGTTTTGTTTATAAGAATTGTTCAAGTTATCATTAATATCTTATATTGAAACAAATGATCATCCTTTAATATTATATGCTTTTGTTGGTATAATTTAATGATATTTATATAATTTTACTTTATATATACAATGCAAGATATTTTGAATTAATAATATTTTCTAAGATTTAATTTTATAATAAATTCACAATAAAAAGTATATCGATACATTATATACAAACCATATTGTTCAACATCATGGATTACAAATATAACAAATAATTAACATATCATGACATTATTAAAAGCGTAGCAAATAACATTTGGCTACGTTTTAAAAAATGTTGCCAAATGTTATTTATGTGATTATGTTATGAATGGTAAAGTTATATGATGTTTGCTTTAATCGAAACTAAATACTTGTATCAATATTCACAATATTTTTAGTTGATTTTAACTAAGCTTTCTGGGTAATTAAAGTTCTCAGCATAGAAAACACTAGGTAGTCGTTTAGGTTATGTTATAATATTTTTGTAATCAGAGCATGATATAATTTGTAAACTAATCTCTTTATTTATTATTTTGTCTATAAAAATTGTTCAAGTTGTCATTAATATCTTGTATAGAAACAAATGATCATCTTTTAATGTTATATTATTTTTGTTGGTATAACTGAATGATATTTATATAATTTTACTTTGTATATACACTACCTGATATTTTGAATTAGTAATATTTTTCTACAGTTTAATTTTATAATAATTGAAAATAAAAATTTGTTGATACATTATATACTAACCATATTGTTCAATATCCTGGATTAAAAATATAACAATTAACATATCGTGACATTATTAAAAACGTAGTAATTATTTGCTATGTTTTGAAAAAAATAGCTAAATGTTATTTGCTACATTTTTAATAACGTCGCAGTATGTAATTTGTTAGATTTTTAGCAAATGTTATTTGTC
Organism: Erythroxylum subrotundum; assembly: GCA_027563845.1. Taxonomy (NCBI): domain Eukaryota; kingdom Viridiplantae; phylum Streptophyta; class Magnoliopsida; order Malpighiales; family Erythroxylaceae; genus Erythroxylum; species Erythroxylum subrotundum. The sequence continues at coordinate 16,146 of JAOQMQ010085487.1, read as the reverse complement.
TATATTATAGAAAACATAGTTAATAATATTTAGTTGCATTATAGAAAACGTAGCGAATAGTACAAAGATTAAAATGTAGCAAAAAACTATTAATTACGCTTTATTTTTATTTCCGGTCATTTGATGCTAAACTTTTTTCCGTCAATATTTAATTTTTAGCTATTTTTTAATATTTTAACTACGAAATTTTTTTGCAGCTAATATTTTTTGTTTACAATTTTTGAAAATGTCGCTAAGAGTTTTTAACTACCGAAAATTGTTGATACTTTGTGCGACGAAACAAGAACGTCACAAATAACTATAGGCAACGTTTTTTAGACAATTAGCCACTTTTTTTTTTTCATAACTAAAAGTCTACTTTATTGTAGTGAAACCATAAAAATTCAAAATACCATAACCAACTGAGTATAATATAGATCTGTCTTGTTCCCCCTGTAGAAAATGTTACAATTTTGTAGCATTTATTATCAAAAAAGATCTGTAACATAATTCTATGTAAAAACTTGTATTGCTTAGCCATGAGCACCAATTGATCATAAATTTGTGTTTTGGACTATGTTTTGAATCTTTCCTCTAAAATTACACAAAACTTGCTCCAACTTGACTCTAATTTGTCTGAATTTGTTCTTTCTTTATTGGATAGATAAAATAAAGTCCTAAAAGCAACGTATAAGCCAAATTGAATACCAAATCTAATAAAAATCATCAACACAAGGAAAATACTTAAAAACATAGTCCAATTAGCACTTATTAACCATTAAAAATAGATAAAAGTAATCTTATTTAAAGAAGGACTGACATAATTAATAAACTTAAAACTAAATGAAAACTGGCACCAAATTGGAACAATTAGATGAAAATTTGGTCTTGAAGACTTGGAATGGACAACACCTTAGATCTTATTATTGTTGTTGTTTTCGTTTTTACTTTTGTAAGAGTCATGTATTATGTTTAGGAATCAGTACTTCATATTTCTTATATCAGGCGTAAAATGATGTCATCTCAAGATAATCCACAAAAATCAATTTGCATCAGTAAGCAGACATGTTATAATGCAAAGTTAAAAGTGAAAAAGGTTCTTAAATTAACAAGTATAATTAAAAAGAAAAATGAAAAACTAAACCTCTCAAAAAATAAAACCAACTGAAATATAAAATGACAAATCAAACCTCACACAAAATATAGACCAAGTAAAAGATAAATTAATAGACAAAAAATAAAAGAAATAACATAGCAAATTACATATGAAAACAACAGCCCAAATGACAATTAATACAACAAAACTAAATGATGAATAACAAGATAGACCACAAAATTAAAGCAATACAATGATTAAGATGAAACCAAAAAACAACAAGCAAACTAAACAATATGATGACATGTATTCAAAATATAACAAGGCAAAATGCTTTCTATTTAATAACTGGTCTACAATCATGGACGGATCCAGAAATTTTTTTGAGTGGAGGCAAAATTTTATTGGATGTAAAAAAAAAATAGTGGGGGCAAAATTTTAGTGAGAGCATAATTTTAATTTTTTTATGAGTTAAAAATTTAAAATAATAATTTTTTAATGTAAAAGTTTTTGGAGTCAGTGCTGTGGCTCCGTCCCTACAATGAAAGACCATAAGATGTAGAAAAGTAATATACAATAGAGTTGGGAAAGTTCTATTCTTTAATGTTTAGTGGAATTAAAATCCAAATCAAGCATAAAAAGGCTTACATATACATCTAATATAATTAAAATGTATAACTATACACGAATAAATTACAAATCTGGACGCGGCCACATCTTCATCACTACTAGCATCACTTCCTCCATCTACATTGCCCAAGGTATACTTGTCATAGTTCAGTATGTATGCCAGATCATCTTTCCCAAGTGTGGATTCATGTTCAGCGCTAGATGGCTTCTTATTAATGTGTTTGATCAACAAAGAATTGATTGAAAAGCTCCTATATATATTTTCTCTTGACCAAATCCTTATAGGTCTGGAAGCCACTAATAAATAAGTGTATGATGTTGTTATAGTTCTATGTCTGAAGGGTCTTACTCTTAAAAAACGCTCATCAAATGTCTAATTTGAATTGTTTCCCAATGTAATAACTCTCTTATTATCGAGACAGTTTTTTTTGGTAAATCAGAACTTTATAATGAATAAAAGTTGGTCTCTACTAAGTCCTGCATGATAGAAGCAACCAGTATCATGCCAGAATAGAAGCACAATCTAAGTAAAAGTAACAAGATCAAGCTAAACCAATTGCCGCAAATGCCTAGTTATACACTGAGCAACAATACATCATCAAATACCGCAACATGTCAGCATATGCTCAGAAATACACGAGCCAAACCACAGTCCAATTAATGAGACGATCAGGACATCATTAGAAACTTGCTAATCTATATTCATAGTCTCAGTTATTTCCAACAAGAGCTTCCATAGGCAATGATTATTTTCTTCCTCTAAGCTCTTGACATGAGCATTAAGATAGTCAATGTGATTCTATAAGCGGGTTAACTCGTAGAACTGCTTTTTATCTTTATCCCTCAATTCACTCAGCTCCTCAAACTTCTTTTCATCTTTTAAGCCTGTTCCAAAAATCCAATATTTCAAATTCTAAGGCTACGTGCTTGTTGTAGACAACCATAAGGCTGAGGGGCTACGAAACAAACAAAATTTAGGATAGACTTGAACTAATAAAAAATTGACACAATAGTGAATCAAGACTAATACATGAGCTATATCATTTAGGATGATTTCATTGTTGGGAAGCATAACGTAGTTTCAAATCAAAGGTTCGACATTGTTGGCTAGCTCTAAACAGAGAGTTACCTATCTTGACAGACCATTAAGAATAAAAATATGCACGTCAATGCATGGGATCTTTCCCTTGTCATGGTAAGGAATGCTGATAGCAAACAGGAAAAGATTAATTTGTTAGGTCAGACTTCCATATGATCACAATCTATTGTGATTAAACCATGTTTGTTCTAGGTTCTATCTCCCATAAGTGATAGACTAGCTGAAATCCTAAAAGCAGGCACTACAGGTAGGGTGCAACTGAAAAAGAATTATATTTGTTGTCTTAGGTAAACTCAGAAAAATCATTAAAAAGTAACCTTATCCAATACCTAAAGTTACGTTATTATTATAGATGCTCACCTCCCCTAGGTCTACTGAAACAATCTCTCTCATGGGTATGCAAATTTTGAAATCTTATTTATTGGAGAACGTTATGCTCTAACCATACGTTATCTTATGTTTACCCTAAATCTGAATTCATAATTCTCAACCTCAAATTGCTTCAAAAGGTAATGACATGGTTCGACGGGTGTAAGATATATATACATCCCAGACATCACTACAGGTTGCGTCGAAGCACTCCATGTATACTTCGTGTCAGATAAACTAACGAAACCTAAGGTGGAACAATCGCCACTCGACTTATTAGATAAAAACCTTATAAACATTTTAAAATTGAAGACTTAAGTTCTTAAGGAGATACCAAGTGCGTATATTTGAAGGCAAGGATAAGTTGAGATCATATCTAAAAATGTTCAAACAATAGGTATGTTGTGAAAAAAAATAAACCTATTGTTTTTCAGAACGGAGAGGATGAAGGATATTTATAGGCAACAACCATGGCCTCTCCAAGTCCACAGCAGTTTAAGACATATACATAAACGCGCTATGTCTTGATAATTCTCGTTAATGATAGATCTGTCTATATTACTATCCTAGTAAGTAGCAGGTGTGAATCATCCCTTCGGAAGTAAAGATCTAAAGTAAATAAATAAGAAGAGAAGAGAACAAGAATAAGCCTTTTACAACTAGAAACAGTCATCACAAGAACAACCCTTAAGTGCAAGTCAAATCTTGGGATGATTTTGAAGTAATAGCTCCAAAAATTCTACACAGTTCATGTCTGTGGCAAAAGTAGAGAGAAAATGACACAAAATACTATTTACCAATATTTTAAGAATCCAATCAAATATTAAATTAGTAAAATAAGAGGTTTAAGATTTAACGTTTAAAGGGTCAACTAATATTAGACCGTTATAAAATTGGTAGATAGTTAATATAAATTAGAAATTATAAAAATATTCAAAAATATATAATAAAATACTATATTGAAGTAAAAATAAAAGAAAAATATCTATTAATGTACAGTCATCTAAAAGAAAATCTAATAATTATAACTAAATTAAATCTAAAATAAAAATTCTAAATAATGATATCAACAAAAAATGTGTTTCTAAATCAGTTAGTGTTTCAACATCATCATAAATTCCAATTTCTCTGACATTATTTAAAGATTCATATACAATGCTTTCATCCAAAGTATCCATATCAACATCTTCTACTGAATTTAAATAAACTATAAACTAGTAATATATGAAATTATTTTCTAAGTCAACATATCAATTTTTTTATTTTTAAAATATGTCTAAAATAAAATATCAAGTGACTATTAGTAGATGTTCTTAATTCATTCTTCATAAATTGTCTTTTCACATCCGCTATAATCAAGATTAAGTGATGGTTCTTCTTTGATCGAAAAAATAATATATTCAATACTATCAAATTAATTGAAACATATGTTCTATTCTTACAAAGCACTCTAAATATATAATAGATAAATTATAAAATCAATGGTAAAATGTTTAATTGCTTTAAGAATAATATTCAATTAATAAAAAACCTAGTCTTCATCCTCATATTAGGTAATATAAACGAAGTCATTAAGTCTTTAATGTTCTAACAGAGTTTGTTTCTTCACATAAATATATAAAAAGCCACTCCAATTACATTTATAGCCTAATGTTGAAGTTGTTTGACTAAGTAATTTAATAAAAGTTTTTTTAATATTAAAGAACTTTCACCAAACAATCTTCATTAGTCATTTGTATTTGAAATTATTAATAATAAAAACATATTATTAATAAGTAAATAATGAAACAAAATTTATGAATAAGTTCTTTCTTTACAGATAGTATAATGAAACTTAGAACTTTCATGATACAATTTAATTTAATTTGTATCCTTTGATTTCTCTTCATTAGAAAAAAGATGCCTTTGAATTTGATCACTTCAAAAGACTACCCATAATATCAATATTTATACATGCATCTTCAATAAGGATTGAGAAAGTAAACTGTTAAGTGAACCCTATGAGTAAGATGTTTATCATATCGTTAGTAAAAAATATGTGTAAGGCTTGCACAACTTTTCCTTCCTTTTAAAATATTTATGAGTGTCTTGTAAACTCTATACATACCATCATATATATAACTTAGAGATGACTTCTCATTTGATTCAACAATCTTTATCATCCTTATAAATTGAGCCATAGTCTTTATAGTAATAAAGTAAGGATATCAAAATATATTATTTAGAATAATATCAAAAACCTCCTTTCCTTTCACATCTTTGATAACTTTTAAGTTGCATAGCGTTCTTATAATCATAAATACTTTTCAAAGTTATAAATATAATTGAAAACTTGGTAGCAGCAGGATGCATAATCTTAACTCAATCTTCTTGCTTTTTTAACCAAGATAAAAATATAAGATGATTATATACATAAATTATAATTTTAGATGCACGTGAAGCAGGATTGGAAATATGGTCTATTTAAACAATATCTTTTAAAATACGACTTATGCAATGAGCAATATATGGAACTAACAAATATCTCATAATTTGATTATAACAAGTTCCCAGCTAATATACAATTGGCTTTATTAGTTGTGACAAAGTGGAAAAAATTTTGTTATTAACCCACTTGACAATTTTAGAAAATAATTAGCCCAAAATCTTTATATTGTAAAACAAAATGCTTATGAATCAAAATACTTTTTGAATACAATTGAGAATCAAAAGGGTCTTGAAGAAAAATAAGAATCAACATCAATAATAACTTTTATTTTCCTATATCTAATAATTTTATGCTTCATTTTCTCCAAAAAGATGCATTATAAGTCTTTTTTTTTACTTCTTGTTGCAAATAATTTTCAATCTATCAGGTATATCAAACGGTACTTTTTTGTATGAATTTTTTTTTATTTTTAATACTAATAAATGTTCTTTGTTTTATAACTACTCCTTTAAACATTCTACTACAAAACATAAAGTTATATTGAATCCTACCATAAGATGATTGAGCAGAAAAAAAATAATTGAATGATGGATCACCTTACTATGAGTAAGGGATATTAAGTTTACCAAATCTTTTTATGATAATTTCATAATCTCTATTATAATTTTAACCTAAAAATATAAGAAAATAGTTTACGTTCCGACTACTTAAATAGTTAAATATTTATTCATAAATTTAAAGACTAAGGATTCTTATCGTTCCCTTTTTTATGTCAGTAGTTAGAAATCTTGTTGAAATTTATGAATATGATATATATCCATCTATATATATGTATAATAAAGCAGAATTATCTTATAAGAGTTCAAACGCCAACAATGCTTAAGGTTTAATGAAAAATATTAAAGATAACATTTAAATAATGATTGCATTATCATCATAGGGATCACTATTTAAAACCTTGTAGATAGATAAATGATTGCATTATCATCATAGGGATCACCATTTTAAACTTTATAGATAGATATATGCACATTAAAGAAGACAATAGACATTATTTAATAGTTAGAAGTTTTAAAGTAGAAGATGTGAGACTATTCTTGATATATTTAGAATGGTCAATAATAATGAATACAATATCTATTGTAATGAATTACTTCAACAAGAAAGTTGGGTGACTGTTTTTGCAATAATACTTTGGATATAACAAAATGTTTTGAAAAACATGTATTATACATAAATAAAAGATTATACTCTTTTCCTTTTGCTTTATGCTTAATGGGACTGATCAATTATATTTCAATTGTGGCTCAAACATACATAACTTAGGTTTACGAATATAGACATAATCGTAAAATCCATATATTGTTGCTTGTATACACATCCATAAATAGTATGCTAAAATTTCAAAAAGAATTGCAGTTGGCCATTAAGGAGACAAACTGTTGATAATGGTTAAGGAATTAAAGATTGGATTATGGTAGAAATTCATTCTTAGACTTAATGGATAGGATTTTAAAATCATAAACCCTTAATCTAATACAAAATGCTCCACATAAGTATATATTAGTGTACCTTTTACACAGTAAAAACTAACTAGTTTTTACCATTTTTAACTGAGTTTAAGAATAGCCTTCACCAAATTTGGTAGTAGCTCTTGTTAACCACATCTTATAGGGATCATTGAATAGATATCAATAATTTATATTTGAAGAGTTTTATCCTTCTCCTTTATTGAAGCAGCTTTTCAATTATGGAATTATTTAACTTTTTCATCCTCTTTATCAATATAATTGACTCTTTTTATTTTAATATCTATCTCTATCATAGGATGGCTTGATATGAGTAGTGACAGATCTATGGTGGACTATGTGATATCTTAAAATATGATAAAAGATCTAAGAATAAGGTCTTCCTTAGCATAAAATTGAAAAGTTTCTACTATGATATTTTTGGCAACAGGTAATTCTAGAAGATAAGTTAGAGAGGATGCTGGAGAATTTATGATTAACTGACATGTTAAATTAGGTTATACTAGTAACTATAACACATCACAAAGGAATTTAGTGATAATTATGAAAAGCCAAAAGACTTCTTAGACTACTGAAGGACAACATGATCAAATAAAGAAACATATTGGAAATAGAGTAGTTCCAAAATATTTCATAGATCTTGGTCTAGCTATTGATACTGTTGCGATTAAAGAGCTTTCACATCATCATTTAAAAAGGAGAGGTCAAGAACTCCTAGAAATAATGTACATAATGAGAATAATAATGAAGAATTAGTGGTGCTTGATCATAGCAAGATGTTGTTATGAGTGAGATTTAAACTCTTTTAAAGTTTGGATAACAAAAATAAGAAATGTTAGACATTTATATCACATGACTTACTAAAAATGTGAGATGTGACGTGGCTTAGCAAACTCATTAATTACATTGTTTTTGCCAATTATGTAAGAGATGAAGTCATATCATAAAGTAGTTTTCTATGGAATTATTTCGCAAGAAAGTGACTATGTTGACTCATAAAACCTTAAGTTAAAAAGAATTATGTTCGTTCTTTGCACAATTGATAATTGCTAATTATTCAATATTGTATCATGATTTTAAGTGCTAATTACTCAATATTTTTAACATGATTTTAAGAGCATTTAACTTATGTTTTTATTACTTATATAGGAATGGCACTTAATTTTGTTTACATTTTGTTTATAGGCCTTATTTCATGTCTCTAATGAAGAAGGAGTGTAATTTTGCTCGAATACAATTTGTACATAACCCCATGTTCTCAATCACAGCACCTACGTGGTACTATGTTTAACTCATATAGTTTATTGGTGCATTCTGCTTCTTTAATAACTTGACATATGAAGGAGCACAACCCAAACATGACTCCAAGTGACCTTTATGTTTCACCTGGGTGTATTATACTTCTCTGACAACCTTCCATATGAAGAAAAACACCTAAAATATGGTCCTTTATTCAATAACATGACCAAAACATAGACCTATGTTAGTGACCCACATTGGTAGTGTTTGGTTACAAGAAAGAGGTCGAAGGAGTGATGAAGCAATACGAGATCAATATAGGCCTGTGTTAGTCACATATTGGTCAAAAAATTTTAGATTATTGAGATTAAAAAGAGAATTATATAAACATAAGAGATTTTTTTGGAGAACTAGAAATTAGTCAGTAAGGTCCAAAGAAATTTGAAGGATAAGAGGGCGGACAAAGGAGATTAAAGAACACATCAATATGGAAGCAACATTAGAGAACGCAAGAAATCCATCAAGATCAAGAACATCAAGATTCAAGATCCATAAAATTCATTCTTATTTTTTACGTTCTTTGTTATTCATTTTAGGTTTTCTTAGTTTGAATACAAACTAATTGAGATATATATTTAGGTGGGATGAACCCTAAACTCTATTGTTTGGATTGAGACTTAATTTAATACAAGATTCTAGTTTTCTTGAGAATTATTCATGTTTACTTATTATATTGAATTAAAGTAATGTACCCAGAAGATTTACTTTGGATTATATATATAGGATTGAATTAGACAGATGTAGAAGATCTTACATGTAATTAGGTCAAAACATGAATAATAATAGTTGAATGGAACCCTAGAGATAGGGCCACATAAATCTTCTAGGTTAAGATCAAACCTATCATAGAAATTCACAAAAAAGAACTAATTCATTCTTAAAAGGTTTTAATTAGAGATAACTTTTAGTCAATCAACTTTAGAATAGGAGTTGCAAATTTAGAGAAAGAATATAGTTATAACTTTAAAATTCCTATTGGTCTAAATAACTAGGATTAAGCATTAAATTAGGATAAATTCGAACATTGAAAAATTCTTAGGGGATTCTTCATTTAGATCTTATTTATATATTGGTTGTTTAATATTTATCCATCAAGTTGATTAGTTATCTCTTATTCATTATTTAAGTTTTGTTAATTTTCCTTTTTCAATTTAATCATTCATTTTGTTAGATTAAATAATAGAAAGATTTTTAGTACTTGTAGTTACAATTCTTGTGGTTCGATACTTGTACTCACTGAAACTATATTATAAAAAGCGATAAGTGCCTTTACCTTAATGATTTCTTTTAGTATTATTTTATGTTTCGAATAATATAATATTAAATATCAACAATCGTTTTTGGAGTGTAATAAACTAAATGCAAGTTACTTTGGTAGTATGAATTAAACTTCTCAAAGTGATGCCATATTCTACCTTTCCATTACATTCTGATGGAATAAAAATCAACACTCATGTAAACAAGATAACCCGATGTTTTAAAAAAAAAGATGACGAACTCTTTTCACATATACATTTAACATTTTATAAGGTGATAGAAGTTAAGGGGCTTTTAGTAACAGTTTAGTTGTTATCGCTTTAAAATTTGAAAACTTCTCATGACATTCAAATCGGACAGCTGCTAAACTCTTTTCAACTCTCTCAAAATGGAATCTATTCCTTACTGAAGTGAGAAAATATAAAATAGTAAAAAAATATTAAATAAAAATAGTAATTTAAAAATAAGGAATATAACTTGTAATTAGATAGTGGAATATGGAAGTTTGATTCTAATTTAATGGTTTTTTTGTTTCTAGAGTCTAGATCGTGTTTAAAATTGGGCATTTTGGTTATTGTTTTAGGTCTAGAATCGTGTTAGTAATTTTAATGTATGTTTGTCTGTATGCTTCTTGCTTTCAAATGATCACTGTTTCAAAGCAGCTACTGAAATAATCTTCTCAATGTCAACTTCACCACTACAGTTTATGTTATATTGAAGTAGAATTCTAACCCCTCACTTCACTTTAACTAAATCTATTGGCATTTCCTTTTAATCTAAGACTTAATAAAAACTGCAAATTGTGTTAAAGTCTAATTATAACAAGCATATCCACGCCCTTATTTCTAATAAAGGTAGGCTTTGGAGATTACATATTAGATGAGTTGATGAGTTTTATAAAGATTTATTAATCATTAAAATAAGAAAAACATAAATGATACCTTCTATTGTCTATCAAAAGTGTTAAAGAAAATGGTTTATCTCACTACTTATGTTAATGAAAACAAAACATAACGACGTAATCCATAACAGAGAAGGATAAGAAACAACACTTTTGTTTGTACATCAAATGCCAATATTTCATTCCATAAACTTAAAAATTGACAAAAAGAGGAGTGTGGAACATGTTTTGAGAATCCTATAGTCAATAAAAAGTCAAAATTTATTCAAACAAGTTGAAAAACTTAACCAAGAATTAATTAAAATGTAGGCCAAAAATTAATCTCTTACTCAACTATGAGGGAGACCCCTGAAAGGTTCCTAAAACCTGCTAAGTATATCCATAACTTACCACCTTATTTTACAAATTTTATAACAAAGGGGTTAACCAAAATCTTAGCATTTAGTAAGATTTAAAATTCTGTTTTCTTTCCTTTTAACCATTGAACAACTTCCATGATTAATATATGTTGTCTTCTTTCCATTTAAATAACGTGCATAGTATATACCTACTGTTTTCCTTACTTTGAACTATTAAACTTTGTATAACATACATGTTGCCATTGAACAACCATTAAGCCACCTATATAGCCTCTACATGTTGCCAATTAATATCCATTGAATAACATTCATAAGACATGGATATACATGTTGTTTTCCTTTCCATTTACCATGTTGTTTTTTTCTCTTCATTTAACCATGCCTCCACTTGTTTCTTAATTTTCACAGATCAAATGTTCAAGTTAGGTTCTGAAGTCTTTTAAAAATTTGTTTCCCTATGTCTCTAGTTTCCATATCATCAATAATCATGCCATTTAACCTTCTAAATTATGAAACACGTACCAAATATCACAACCTGCTTTAACACAGGGACAATATCAGGTTATCATAATCTTAGTTTTAAACATCATTAAGCTAGAATTAGGTTTAGGTATCTTCTAGATATTTGTAGGGCTATGTCTTAGGTTTCATTTACAGATAGAATCACCCAATTTGGAGTTCTATATACTAAGTTATAGCCAAAACGCTAGGATTGTTCAAGAAAAATGAGAATCCTAATATAGAATTTCACTAAACATGGTTAGGAACACTTACCACTTTTTTCAAATCATGCTCAAACATTCACACAATTCATAAGGAAATTCATGTTTCCAGCTTAATGGTTTAACATACCTAAAATCAGATGGTAATATGCTGCCCATCTTTTCCCTGCATGTAGTTGACATTGATGGAGGTGTTGTCCATGGTTGGAGTGTTGGAACCCCACCCTGGTGAGACACGTGTCCGACGTCCTATGTGACACCTAGACACGCAACCCACGAGGGAGGGATTCCTCACCACAGAAGAAACTCAAATCAAACTAGGTTCACTTACTCCCGAATAGATCCTGATAAATTCCCTCAAATCTTCCTCAACCGGCGAAAATATATGCACTATTTTCAATCAATTGACTCTCTTTGGTTTAATCCGAAATTTTCAACTCAAATCTGAAAATTTTAATTTTTCATAAAAGGGATAGAAATATTTTATTTTATTATTATTTGAAATCCAATGCTTCAAAAATCGTAAAGATCGGAGGTCAAATGGGAGAGTTACAAATAAAATAGTGGAAGGAGATTAAAATCTTATAATTAGAAAAAATCACCTAAAACTTTGGAAATTTATAGCTCTTTACATCGAAATCCAAAATTCGCAAATTTGGTATCAATAAAAAGGTAAAAGTAAGCTCTACAGCTTCCATGAAGGGTTTAAAAACTAATTCGGCCAATAAGGGAGTCAAAAGTTAGTTCAAAGTAACTGCCCAAATTTGAATTTGTCCTACATAAAGCCAGAAGTTTGAAAAATCATATCTTTTAGCACAAAAGTCTAAAAATGTCATATTTTAGCTCAATGGAAAGATAAAAAGATGATTTACAACTTTCATGAAGGAAGCAAAAATCAATTCATTCATTAAAAGAGGTAAAAACTCACTCAAAGGTACTGCCTATAAAATGACCACATGAACAGTAAAATTTACCAAATGAACAGTAACTGCAAACTTCCAATCCTCATAACTTCTTACTCCTAACTCCAAAAATTTTATATTATACATCAATGGAAAGATGAAAAGACTATCTACATCTTTTGTGAAGAAAGCAAAAATCAAAACAGGCTCTAGGGAGGTGAAAAACCCATCCAAAGATACTGCACAATAATAACCCTTATCAACAGTAACTGTCATCTTTCAAACCTTATAACTTCTTCATCCTAAGTCCAAAAGTGACAAATTTTATACCATTAGAAAGCTCTAAACATGTACTACAATCTTCAAGAAGACCTCCCAATCCAATTCAAACACTAAGAGGGTCAAAAACACAAACAAAGTTGCTGCCAAATTTTCACAAAAATTTGACAGCACCTCCCCTAAAACATCATCTAGCCAACTTCTTCAATTTTCAACCCAAACTCCAATACCTGCACAAAACCACTTCAATCTCCACCATCATCAATCTCCCAACTCCACACCAATCCAACTAATCCCATTAATTCACTCAAAATGGCAGCAATCACACTCCTATCTATTTCATCATTTTCAAACCATAAACTAACACATTTAAAAGCAATATATACAAGAATGCTTACAACTCAATTTTCTTGCATTTCTATGAAAAGCATAGGTTAATACAAAGCTTTAGAGGGAATTTTAGCCCTAATACAACAAAAGTATCCAAAAGTTACAATACAAAGTAAAAATTACATAAATATCTAACTTTTGTGCTAAAATGCATCTAAAGCTTTGGTACTCAAAATTTATCTTCCAAAATCAAAAGAAACAGGAGTAATGCCTTGATCCGATGCCTTTACTTAGTTTCCTTGCTCGTCGCCTGTGGAGGGGAAAAGGGGTGTGAGCTCTACGGCTCAGTGAGTAATAGCTTAATAATTAAGAACAAGCATGCAAAAATTCTTTAACAATGTTTTTCAAAGGAATTTTACCAAAATCATCTTTGCCCTCAAGAAATCTCCATCATATTCAAATGACCCAAAATATTTACAAAAAACAACCTAAACATACAAGAACAACATAGACAAAGCATATCACATAATCACATAGAAGTTGGTTTGGGTGGATCCAAACAGAACGTACTACATATTCCCGCGAAGCGGTCATCTATAGTCGTGAAACTTATGGGAGTCCGTGAGGAGCTCCAAGGCCACTAGCGGGCAAGCAGGAGAAGCCTATAAATTAGACAGGTGCACCTGACTCTTAAGGGACCACTACAAACCCAAAGAAAGCATGCATATCACATAATTCACTCAATTCATAAAGCTTAGCCACAAAAGGCCTTTACAACATTTCACTTTCACATAATCGCCGAAATCACATATTCTAATCTTTTTCACTTAACAAACAAATTTTCAAATGTTTCCACGATGTGTTTACATACAAAAGACATCTCATACAAGCTTAAACCATCATAAAAAGTAATTAATACAAAATTTATAAATCATTGGAAAGCAATAAATAGCATTTATGATAAACTTTAACATGCCTATTAACTCAATTATTAAAAAATCACCCACCTTAAATCCTTTAGCTTTGAGCTTGGTCAAATTGTCTTTCCTCTAACTTCAAATGCCTCTCTTGACCTTAATCAAAGCACAAAAACCCTAATTAATAAGAGATGTCAAACTTGGAAATTCTAAAGAATGGAAAGCATAAATTAAAACCTACATAACCTTACCTATGCCTTTCCTAAGCTATAACAACCAAAACCCCTATCAAATGAATCAAGAATTTCGAAAATCCCTTACCTTAGAAGCCTCCCACGAAAATCTGATTTTGCTTCTAATGGAAGCTTAAACCCTTCTTCTTCCTCTTTCCTTCTTAAAAACTCTTACAATCACTTTTCCAAACCAAGATTTGACAAAGCCCTAACCTCTCTTCTTCTTGTTCTTCTTCTTCTTCTTCTCCACTTAGCCGAAACCTCCTTTCTCTTTGCTAGAGTTGTGAGCCTTTCTCTCCAAAGACTTAGTTCATTTAATTCCTAACTTAAAACCTAGCTTAAAACTACGTAGTTTCATTTACTCTCTTCTTTTCATAAGCCAAATTCGTAACTCTTCATGCTCCAAACGACCACACTTCATTTACTTCTTTCTTTTTGTTTTAATTGACTCCTACAAAGACTAATATACCCCTCCTTCTTAGCCTTTAAGTTTAAAAACATAAATGAACTTCCTAAATTACCCCCAAGCCATCTTATTCTTTTAATTTCTAACAACATACAAAACTCTAATTTAATCTAATCCCTCCAATTAAAATTCATTTCATTAACCTAAGCAAATAAAACCCTCAATAATATAAAAAAATTTAGCAAACTACACCTCAAAATAAATTAAACAAACTTATTTACTAAGAAAAAAGAGTCGGGGTCCAACAACTGACTCTAGTTTTAGGTTGAATCAAACTCATTATGTTGAGAAAATTTTGAAGAAGTTTGGTTACTATGATGTTGATCCAGTAAAGACTCCCTATGATACTAATGTTGCTTCAAAGAACAATTTTGGTAATAATGTGAACCAAGTTGAGTATGCAAATATTCTTAGTAGTGTGATGTTCTTGATGAACTATTCTCGACCTGATATTGCGTACTGAGTGAGTAGACTTAGTAGGTATACTCATAATCCTAGTGAAGAGCATTGGAATGCATTGATTCGTTTGTTGAGGTATTTGAAAGGTACGGTGCATTATGTATTATCTTTTGGTGGTCATCCTCCTGTATTGGAGGGATATTCTGATGCTAATTGGGTTACGGAGAATGATGATATACACTTTACGAGTGGTTATATTTTTACCTTAGTAGGAGTTGCTGTGACTTGGAAATCATCCAAGCAAACTACAACAATGGAGGTTGAGTTTATAGCTTTGGAATTGGCAGGACGAGAAGCTGAGTGGCTAAGGAATCTCTTAGCAGACATCCCGCTTTGGGAAAAACCAATTCCTTCTGTGTTCCTTTAGTGTGATTCGCAGGCTACCATTCTTGTTTCCAAGAACAAGGTATATAATGGAAAAAGTAGATATATCATATTGAGGCATAAAATTGTCTATACTTTAATTAGACATGGTGTAATTTCTCTAGCCTATGTCAAGTTAGAGAGAAACTTAGTGGATCTGTTTACAAAAGCTTTGAGTAGGAAACTAGTTTCAGAGTATGCTAAAGGGATGGGGTTGAGCCTAATTGTGTAGTAACCTCATGATGGACACCTATCTTGGGAAACCAAGTTCAATGGGTCAAACGAAGTTATGTGGTGACTACTTACTTGTACATTGTTTGTGGAATAATACTGGTACACATTCAGTTGTTGAATTACGTCCCTTAGCATGATTTTACTGTGTTTGATGAGGTTAGATTATTTAATCCTTAATGAGTTCCATAACCCAAGTTTGGGTGGTGTGAGCAGTACATACTTGATGGACTCACCTACGTGATTGTGGGGGGCTAGCCACCCTCTTATGAGAGTATTTGGGCTATCTCTCTAGAGC
>JAOQMQ010085388.1:0-19236 GCA_027563845.1 Erythroxylum subrotundum | reverse complement strand
AAGCCCCTTGATCATATCTATAGCATCAGAAATATACCTTCCAGAAGGAGATTTATCCGGCATTCCCATTCGTAATCGCTTTATCACATTCAGAGAATCACCTTCAATGATAAGATCTCGGAAACCACTCTCCCGAGACAAGCGAATACTCTCCCTACAAACTGCAGCTTCAGCGGTACAAGGATCAGGTATATGTCTAATAATTCCAGCAAAACCAGCCATAAAATTGCCCAAATGATCGCGAATCACAGCCCCCACACCTGCGATTTTAGTATTCAAAGAAAAACTTGCATCAAAATTCAGTTTATAGAAATTATCTGGAGGAGGTTGCCACTGTCGAATAACTCTAGCTTGAGTCAAATTACTCTTGGTTCTTATTGTAGATTGAGCTTCTTGGCAGTAACTAGAAATAAACCTGAATAAGGATTCTGTATTCTCATGAACACTTTCATATAACCACTTATTTCTATGATTCCACAATGCCCAAATAGCAGTAAAAATGAGCTGCAAAGTATTATCCGAAATAGATGAGGACATTGACTCCATGTGCTCAATAAATGCATTTTGAGAAGAGATAACGGGCCAGGTATAACCGAGTTTATCCCATACATCCTTTATCGTCGGGCAATGAATGAAAACATGCTGCAAACTCTCGGCTTCCAGACAACACCTTGGACATATATTATTCCAAGCAATATGCTTAATCTGCAAATTCACTTTAGTAGATAAATAATTCCAAGACACTCTCCAAATTAAAATCTTTACCTTTTCTGGCAAATGTAGAGACCATAACTTGCTATAAAGATTAAACTGCGGAGGATTCACAAGACCCGTGTCAGAATCACGAAAAATGTCCAAGGATAAAACCCGATACCCACTCTTAGTAGAGTAAGTTCCAGAATTACAAGGCTGCCAGAACAAATCATCATCCGTATTTGTGAAAGACAGTGGAATCTGTAAAATACGCTCGACATCAGCATTAATAAAAGAACTCTCAATCAGCTCAACCTTCCAAACTTTTGAATCGTGATCAATCAACTCATCCACCCATTGCAAGTTATTATGCGGACCCAAACTACAGACTTTATAATTAGGAGCTGAAGGAACCCACCGATCCTGCCAAATATTCAAACCTGTACCATTACCCACCCGCCAACAAAGGCCACGCTCTAATAAAGCTCGAGCACTCCAAATCGATCTCCAAGTATAAGACGGATTGCAACCTAAATTAGATTGCATAAAGTTGCCATGAGGGTAATACTTAGCACGAAGAACACGACTAGCAATAGAGTTAGGACAATTGAGAAGTCGCCAACCTTGTCTAGCCAAAAGAGCAACATTAAATTGAAGCATATTCCTAAAACCCAGACCTCCGTAAATTTTAGGCACACACAATTTCGCCCAATCTGACCAATAGATTCCGCGCTCACTGACATTTTGTTTCCACCAAAAGCGATTAAAGATCCTATTGAACTCCACACACATAGTCTTCGGAAGCAAAAAACATGACATGGCATAAGTAGGCATTGCTTGGAGAACCGCTTTAATAAAAACCCCACGCCCCGCTTGACTCAAGAATCTCGTAGACCAACCCCCAATTCTCTCATAAATGCGATCTTTAAAATACTGTAAGCTTCGCTTCTTATTTCGACCCACCATTGTTGGAAGACCGAGATAATTATCAAGATGATAAACTCGACGCACATTAAGAGAATCAAGCACAATTTGAGCATCAACCGCACTCGTATTCGGACTAAAATAAATAACAGATTTATCAAAGTTTACAATTTGTCCCGTGTGATGCAAGTAATCAGTAAGAACTGCCTTAATACATTGCGCACATTCCTCAGTAGCTTCCCCAAATAACAGGCTGTCATCGGCAAAAAACAAATGAGTTATAGCGGGACCATTCCGACTCACTTTCAAGCCCTTTAACTCTGATTTATCCTTCGCCATTTGTAACAGAGTCGAAAAACCCTCACTACAAATAAGGAATAAATACGGAGACAACGGATCCCCTTGTCGAAGACCTCGGCTCGGAACAATATGAGAATAAATTTTACCATTGATAACCACAGAATAAGTCACAGTTTTGACACACTCCAATACAAGTGAAATCCAATCCGAGTCGAAACCTTTCTCTCGCAACATAGATTCCAAAAAATGCCACTCCACCCTATCGTAGGCCTTGCTCATGTCGAGTTTCAAAGCGAAATTCCCTTTCTTCCCCGCACACCTCGTCTTTAACTTGTGAATAAGTTCGTAAGCAACCACAATATTATCAGATATAAGACGACCAGGTACAAAGCCACTCTGAGCTTCATCAATACAAATATCCAAAACCAAACAAAGTCGATTCGCAATAACTTTAGAGATAATCTTAAACAAGACCGAGCACAAACTGATAGGACGATATTGAGCAACAGTTCTAGGATTATTAACCTTTGGAACCAATATAATATTGGTATGGTTATTACCCGATAAAGGAACTTCCCGATTCAAAATCGACAAACAATAAGAAGCAACCTCCTTCCCAACCACATGCCAATATTTCTGATAAAAAATAGTTGGAAAGCCATCATACCCCGATGCTTTTAAGGCATCCATATCTCGAACAGCTTCCCAAATTTCCTCCACTGTGTACAATTTCATCAGATCCAAATTCATCTCCAGCGGGAGCTTGTTACGAACCCCCTCCATAACCCTGCTAGTATCAGATTGCCCTTGAGACGTATATAATCCCTGAAAATATTCAGCTGCCACATTCGCAACCGAATTAATATCAGCTTGCCACTGTCCACATGAGTATTGGATGCCAGAAACTCGATTACGTCGTTTTCGTTGAGAAGCATACTTATGATAAAAGGGTGTATTTCGATCCCCTTCCAATTTCCATTGCACATGAGCCCTCTGCTCCCAATATATTTCTTGTCTATCAATCTCCATATTTAATTCCAACCGATGCTGAATGGATTCCAAAAGCACATCATCAGAAACAGGCAAACTATCCAATCGTTCCAATTCAGTTTCAAGCATCTCTTTCCGAGCCTTTTTAATATTATTCATACGAACATGCCACTTTTGAAGCCCAGCCCCTAACTTCTCCAACTTTTGAAGGACCGATCCCTGTAAGTTAGCCCATAAGTGTTTTATTTCCAACTCACACGACTCCTCAGTAATCCATGACGCTTCAAATCGAAATTGACGAGAACCACCATCCACCCCATTATCAGAACACTTGTTAGCCACGGTATTCATCAGCAACGGACGGTGATCAGAATGGTAAAAGTGAAGATGGCTTACCGCACTATCTGGAAAAACATCCCACCAATCATTCGTAGCTATCATACGATCAAGTCGTTCTCTAATATTATTATAAGCGAACTTTCCTCTCTCCCAAGTGTACCACGAACCCGAATAACCCAAATCTTCGAGCTCACAATTCTGAAGTGCGTCTCTAAAATTTATCATCTGTTGTTCATTTCGAAGACGACCCCCACGTTTCTCATTTGTCCACAAAATTTCATTGAAATCGCCAATCACCATCCAAGGAATCGGGTTATTATGCTTACTTCGAATTTGACGCAAAAGCTGCCAAGAAGCTTGCCTTCTAATCTCAACCGGGTTACCATAAAATCTAGTAAGGTACCAACGATTACCAGAATCCTTTACTTCAACCATAACATCAACATGCCAAAGCGATGATGAAACCAAATCAATCACCACATCATCCCGCCAAAACATACTCAACCCCCCTTTTGTTTGAATCGAACTTTCTTCCAATCCATTATAATAACCATACGACCTTCGGAGCTTCTCCATCTTATGTTTCCGCAACTTAGTTTCACACAAAAAACAAATACTCGGGTAATGCTGCTTCAAAACATGACGCAGCTTTCGCCTTGCCCGTAAATTCCCCAATCCACGGACATTCCAACTAATGATTTTCATTTGTGTTAAGTTAAATGTGCAATGTTAAAAGTATTGAAATTTTTATATTTTTTAATGTAAAAGTACAAATTAGTCTCTAACATTTCTTAAAAGTTTAATTTAGTTCTTTTTTATTATTTATAGTATCAATCATACTTTAACATTTTCAAAATAATACTGATAATATTCTAAATTTTAATCGAGTTAAGTTTTTTTAATCTTTTTAGCACATAAGTTATAAATTTAGCCAATATTTTGCCATAATTAGACAATTTAAATATATTATATTAATGTAATTTTAAAAATAATTAAATCAAACAGCAATTAAAAGGGTAATTTTATTTTAATATTTCACAAACGTTTAAATAAGTTTTTACGGTTATTTTTTATTATTTTTAGGATAGAGTTAATACTATTTTATAGAATTTATAGAATGTAAAATAGTGTAAGAATTAAAGTCAAAACCCCTTTCTCGGCTTCAATCACTCCGTGATTAACTCACATATCAAATCATCCTTAAAAGAATATAAAGAGAGAGAAAGGGGAGAATAATTAAAGAGACCTTTAACTTTAATCCCTTTTATTACTTTTCCTTTTTCTAGAATATTAAAACTTGAAAGAGTGATATTTTTAACAAAATTGAAAGAATAATAGCTTATTTTACACACAAAAAAAACATAATCATCCATTTTTTAGAGTTCAAATTCTCTGTACCCAACACCGTATTCTAACCTCATTCTATGATAAAAGTGACATTGATTTGGGTGTAAACCGATATAAAATAATGTCGTTTTTTTTTTTACGTTGAATAGGGTTGGAGCAAGAGTATTAGGTACAGAAAATCTGGTGCCCTTTTTCGAGCATCAATCATGTAATTAGACGACGATATGGATTAAAAGTATTTGGGTTTTACATGTAATTAGCGGGGTTTGGGATCAGATCTCCTATTCTTATTATCCTATTCTTATTATGTTTTATTAAATCTTATCTACATAAATATGTGAATCCTATATAAATATATGGATGAGATTTAATAGAATAAAGTTGAAACAGAAAAACTGAAATAGAGAATTTGACGTGAGTATCGTTTGACTAATTTAGTTAAAAATTCTTATACATTACTTAACAATATAATTAAGACTATGGATAAAGCCTTACTTCTAAATTTTTTTAAGTTAAAATTTTAAATATATTTAAAAATTTAAATCTCTTTGTTAAATTAATTTAAATTTTCAACTTATTTTCAATTTAATTTGATACTTTTTGAGTTTAAATTCGGTTAAATTTTTTAATTAATTAAAATTTAATGAAAATACTTTTACTCAATTATTATATGGATCAAATTCCTTTTTTAATTCTCCGTTTACTCTTTCATATAAATACATATATATATATATATAGATATATAATTTAAAGGCGTTACTCAAATTAAATATGTTGACTGTACAAATTAAGGGAAAGTGTAAATAAAGTGAAACACCATATAAAATGTCAAAAAACTAAAAAAAGCTTGGCCAAAAGTAATGTAAGAGGTATTGTTACGCAGTTAGTTCACACTGAACTTCGTGGACATGTTTTCTTGTTCCTTCTGCTGCATTTTTATATTTATACACGATAACGATCACATTTAGGGCCGGTCGGTTTAGCCCGGTCGAAGCCCAAGTTGATCAAACCTTACCTAAGCCTCGGTCTGGATTTTTCAAGAAAAAGTTTCTCAAGCTGGACTAGAGTTTGGGATGCTCAAGCCTAATCCCGTCTAAAGTCCGATAATTATATAAAAAAAACCAGCATTGTTTTTGTAGGAAGTCATGTTATTTTTTATTTTTTAATTTAAAAACTAAAAATCATGTTAGGCCAAGCTCCTGTTGTCTCAAACTCGATTGGGCTTCAGTCTTGATAGGCCCATATTTGGTCCCATTCATTGTCAAGCTCAGGCTCGACCCGTCCTATTTTGGCTATTAAATTTGACCCAGACTGATTCCAAGCCGAAAAGTTAACACTTTCAAAATCTTGTGTATAAGAAAAGAATCATATTGATTACTCGGTACTGGATGGTCATCCCTCGACATATATACCGTAAAAGTAACAGATGTGCTGACTGGCTAGTCAACTATGCGAAACACTTTGACTTAAGAATCTTTTTGTTTTAGATACTACACTCATTGGATGCCACGTTATTTTTTCAAGAACTGTTTCTCTCGCATCATTATGTAATCTGTTTTCTTCCCATCAAAAAAAAAAAAGAACCATATTGACTACGAATTTTCTATATTTACTAAAGGATCCTTCCTACATCTATGATTTACAAAATCTGTTTCTGGAATCAATTTCTGTGTACAGCACAAAACCAGTTGGCCCCTCGACCTGATCATCGTAGATACAAGCTTGGCTTTCACAAGGGTTCATCCTACGAAATCATTCTTAGTTCAATTACTCTACTACAGTCCCCTATCTGCCAACATTGTTCTCACCCTTTCCACATCTGAAGCTCGACCAGCATTGCCATAAATCTCCATTAAAAGTTGAAAGTTGTGTTCATTGTCTGGTTCCAACTCAAAGAGATTCCCAGCAGCTATTTCTCCAATCTCCACATTCCCATGGAGATAACAAGCATATAGCAGAGCTCCCCACATAGTTGGACTGGCCTCGAACTCCATTTTCTCGACTATAATGGCGTAAGCTTCATTGATCAGCCCTGCCCTCCCGTAAAGATTCACCATACAAGCATAATGCTCTGTAATGGGTTCTATTCCATACTTCTCTATCATAAATGAATATAACCTTTCGCCATCTTTTACTAAACCCAAATGAGCACAAGCCGAGAGTGTTGACACAAACGTAATATTGTCCGGCAAAATACCATCTTTCTCCATACATTCAAAATAACTCAAAGCTTTGGGGTCCTTACGGTGTGCAGAAATTACAGAATTCCATGACACAATATCTCTTTCAGGCATATGATCAAACACCCAACAGGCTAGATCCAATTTCCCATTATTAGCATACAAAAGGATCAAAGAATTAGCAATGGATACATCCCATTCCATCCCTTTTCTCATTATCCAACCATGGACCTGAGCTCCAATCCTTGAATATGATACATTTGCTAAAATGGTGGAAATAGCTACGGAGTCTAACTCAAACCCTTCTTGAAGCATGGCACGAAATGTGTGCAATGCCTCTACTATGAGCCCATGACGAACATAACCAGTGAGCATAGTGTTCCAAGAAATGCTGTCCTTGCAAGCAATCTTATCGAATATCCTTCGAGCCTTAACAATGTCGCCACATTTAGCATACATATCAACAAGCGCATTTTGCACAAACCCATCATTGCCAAAACCCAATCGGACCAAATCCCTGTGCACTGCCACTCCAATCCCGATTAAACCGATTCCACCGCAAGCCTTTAACACTCGGGGAAATGTGAACTGGTCCGGTATGACACCATCTTCTTGCATTTGAAAATAAAGGGCCATTGCATCTTCATATTGACCCAATTCAGCATAACCTGCAATAAGCGAATTCCAAGCGAAAGCCGACTTTTCTCTGTTAGACATTTGATCAAACACGTTATGTGCCTCATCGACGTAACCGCTAGACGCATACAGCCGCAACAACTTCGACGAAATGCCGACGTTCTTGCGTAGGAGACTAGTGGGTATGAGCCCGTGAATCCTAATACCCTGTTGTATAGCGTTTAACTTGTAACATGTCTCCAAAAGGGAAGCGAAGATATGGGGATCGATAAATATGCCCTTTTCCATAGAAGATTCGAGGTCATTGACGACGCTTTCAAGGGCTTCGAGTTTGGTTTGAGGATAGGGATTGTTGTTGACGAGAAGAGGGGTTGGTGATGATTTGGGAAAAGAGCGGGTAAAGCGATTCAATTTTGGGGGGAATTGTCTTTGGTATTGCTTCTTCGCTTTCTTGCTTCTGCTTCCCAAGTACAGAATCATGGAGGGTGACCTAAGAGGCTGTGGATGTAGAATGCCTGTCATTTTCCAGGGAACTGAATTGGAGAATGTTTGAGAAAATGGGCCATATTTGAATTCTCTTATTTATTCATATTGGGTTGTGATCAGAAATTGATCCAGAACCGATAAGCAATTGCAGTATAATTCGCAATCCATAATTTAAAACCCAAAAGTTGGAATTGGAGATCTACACTCAGCTTTCAAAATTTCACATATCACAAAAGATGCAGCTTTTGAAGATCAAAGCTGCAAATTCAATTGGGTATGATAACATGCAGAAACTACACAACTTCAACAAATGGATGGGTTGCTTCAGGATATGAAGATAAACATTCAAAACCACATCCTGGTAACGTTAAGATATTTGCTTCCAAGAAGGTTCAGGGGAAAATAAAATGTAGCTACCTTCTCTTCATCATTAGTTAGTTGGAGTTTGTGGGCATTGCTTTATTCAGCTGATGGAAACTGAATAACAAGTTTCAGTCACCATCAGCAGCGTGGACAACAACAATGAAGTACCAACCTCAGAGAGGATTATTATCTAATTCCTTCCTGTTATCTGCCCAGATTCGTCTAAGGAAAACTGAATTGAAGACAACTATTGCCTGTCAAAGAGGCCGAGTGACTCCCACTAAATCTTCAGAGACACTTCTGACCCTTCAGCAAGCCGATTAACTTTCATTTAATTGCCTGCAGTTGAATCGATTTAACTCAGTTATTGGGATTTAGTAACACCAAGAGTATCCACAAAGTAAACGGCTTCACGTTTACTATCCACTTCCCCCTTTTAAATACATATCAGAACCACAAGCACAAAAAACAGAGGCATAGAACAAGAAGAGAAATAGCTGGAAAGTGAAGATGTCCATGACATACCTCACATGATGCAAAAATTGGGTGAACTTTTTCAAAGATCTCATCTACTGTTCCTACAGCATTGATCTGCATGCATTGGCTTCTATACTATAAGTAAGTTAGATCATTATTTTATAAAGGAGAAACCTGAAACAGGAACTGAATAACCATGAATATAACAGATGACAAGTACACATCAACGCAGAGACAAGTTATCAAAAATTAGTCTCCACGTCTCGGGAAGCATCTATTAAAGAACAAACAAAGATGTACAAGGATCATGGTACTGAGGTTGCATACTCTTGACTGTTACAGACTTACCGTGTGAAGTTTTCCTTTCTTGGAGTAATACTCAATAACAGGAAGAGTTAATGCTTGAAATATTTTTAGCCGTTTCTTGACTATATCTATTCTATCATCAACTCGTCCCTGCAACATAGATAACATAATTTGAGTGACTTTTTGATACAATTGGATAATTTAGATAAACCATAATCACCTGATTACGGTTAAGTACACGTTTTATCATTTCTTCTTCAGGACAATCAAAGAACAGAACTAAATTTGGTTCTGTTCCAACCTGCATGAGCAAGAAAAACACTAGTATCAACTGCAAGCAGGTACTTATCATGTTGCTAGTTAATAACTTACTAAAAAGCTCTCTGTTTGCAATTATCCTAGTCTGCTCCAATTTTCAAGATTCCCAACTATTAGAAACTTTTTCCATTTAGTTATTCACTCATGTAGATGTCATACCATTGGTCAGATAAATTTACACAGCGATACTTACATATCTTGAACAATCAAATTATATTCAAGATAGATAGGGAACTGAATTGATCATTTGGATTCCTGTACCAGTGCAACTATTAAATTAAAAAGAGATGCACTATACATAGCAGATATAATGCAGGAAGGAAAACTCACTATGCGTTCATATGCTACACGATTCTCCTCGGTTCTCGGAAAACCATCAATCAGAAATTTATGATTATTGCTTGATTCCATTTCACTTTGAAGCAGTTTGACTGTCACTTCTGAAGGTACAATTTTTCCTTTTCTCATTTTATCATGAATCATGGCACTGAAAATTCAGTTCTATCCTCAGTGGACATGCACATAACATGAATTTATGCTCATAGAAAGATTTCCATAGAAGAGAATGCAACATTACCCGTACTCACTAGTGGAAAGCATTTCCTTCCTTAACAATTCACCAGCACTTAAGTGAGTGAATCCAAATGTCTCAGCAATTTTTACACCTTGTGTACCTTTTCCACTACCAGGGCCACCTGAGGGAAATTCATAGTTTAGCCACCAACAATGGGCATTTGATACTTACAGAACTAAAACTTTGGAACTTCAACTAGTCAAACAAAGAAAGCAAATAAGAAAACCATGAACCACAATCATTTTCATTTACATCTTTATCCATCAAAGAACAGGAAATAGAAAAATAGAAGAGAAGAACACAACAATGTGTAATTCGAAATAACCATCCATTACCTAAAACAAAAGTTATGAATGGGGTTTTCTCTTGGGAATCAGCTCCATCTACTAACTGCATCCGTACAAAGATTAGGAAACAAAAAAAGAAGGAAAATCATCAGCACCCCACCACATGCACTTACTATCATTTTGGCGGTGACCACTTCCAGCTATCAAATAACAAGCCTAGAGGTGAAAATGACAACTACAAAGGTTTTATGTTTCTCAATTTATGTTAAATGAGTTACTGATGCAAAGTCTTAAACTAACGTGAATCTCCATTGTTGAAGCTTAAGAAACACCAAGTAAAAGAAGCTAATAACGGCGTACCGGAGCTGGTGCCTCAGTACTAAACGATACCCAGATCTTCAATCCATAACCTGCCTGCACATCAACATGGTAGATGAATAGAACTGCAAGAACTAAGCACAAATCACAACATTGCTTGTTCTACGGAGGAGAGTAGAGGCGTACCGAGCAGAGTGAAGATGGTTTGGAGGAAGAGATCAACGGAGAAAGTGAAGCCACACGCCTCCACATTTTGGGTTGACTAAAGCTCGATCTCGATCTCTGTTATTTTTTCCGGTGGAGTGGTTTGACCCTCCTGATCCTGGGATGGAAGTTAAGTGTTGATTTGGGTTTCAGCCTTTCGTGGAGACATTACGTCGAACACGTAACGCTCTGTTTGTTGAAATGCACGGCTGCTGAACTCCAATACGATTATTTTAGGAGGTCCGTACACACGTTCCTGATGGGCTCATGTTACACGGAATCGTGGCACGTGTTTGAGATTCGGATGATAGTTGGGTTTACAACTGGGCTCCGTCCAGGTTACAAAACGACGTTGTTTTATATTTTTAATTTTAAAAAATAAATTTGGGTCAAACCGAGTTGGGCATAGGGTCGGATCAGGCTGTCTCAAGCTCATGTTATAATAAAATATATTTTTAAATGATTTTATTTTCCCTTTTATTGCATATTAATTGAAAGGCAACTTACTGTAGTTCTTTTATTATATTCTTTAGGAATGATGGGAAATTATTATAATTTAATTTAATTGAGAAATTTTACTGTTTAAATTATATTTTATTTTTAGTATAAATTTTAATATTTAAAAATTTCAATTGGGTACAATAATT
Source organism: Erythroxylum subrotundum (assembly GCA_027563845.1). Classification (NCBI taxonomy): domain Eukaryota; kingdom Viridiplantae; phylum Streptophyta; class Magnoliopsida; order Malpighiales; family Erythroxylaceae; genus Erythroxylum; species Erythroxylum subrotundum. The sequence goes on along the minus strand of JAOQMQ010085388.1, from coordinate 7,847 downwards.
GAATAATTTAATATTTATTTTGATGGATTGTTATTAAATTTTAATAACATTTTACTGAATAAGAATTAAATTTGTGCCTTTTCAATATTAAGAACTTAATTGAATATTAAATACTTTTGAAACATTTAAAATTATATATTAAAAAATATATATAATTTTTAAAACATTCAATCGGTTCAGTCGGTTCAATTGTAAAAGTTTTGAACCGTTTTGTAGTTCGGTTTTTAATTGTTTGGTTTAACTTACTTTAGTAACTCTTGTTGTTTTAAAAGATTAATATATTAATTAATAAGTCAATTTTAGTAAATAAATAGATTTTATAAAAAAATAAATAAATTAATTTTATTTAAAAATCTCTTTTTTCAATTAAACTTTAAATTCTTGTATAATTAATAAGATTCTTTTTCAATAATATTTTAAATTCTTTAATTTTATTTAATCTTTAGCTGATTTTGTAACAATCTAATACTGATGAACCTTTTAAACCTTAAATCTCTTGTCTTATCGGTAAAACTTTCGATCTGATTTTTAAAATATTAACTATAATAAATAAATATTGATGAAGTAGGTTGGTAGAGACAACAAATAAAGAAATACTGTCATTGTACAAATCCTACAAACATAAAACAAAAACAAAGAGATTATGCACCCATTTGTTAATATCATCAAGTCCAAACAAAATCTCTCGAACAGAATTTTTATATAGATTTGGAACCCAAGTTTTAGATCTTCCAAATTCCAAGATCCCCGTATTGAATTTTTAATATGAACATAGAGTCCACTAATAAGAATTGAGTTTAGGTCAACTATTGTCCAAATAACTAGAACTAGTTGTTTGAATAGTTGACCCTTACCACTTATAAATTTTTTTAACATTTTTGTGTTTAGTCAACATAGGATACTCTAACACTCTCCCTCAAGTACTTGAAATATACGTAGTGATAACTGGATCGAGCCGTTGGGACTGGACAGTCAGACGGACAACCGGAAAATTAATAATCCGGACCAAACCTGCTCTGATATCATATTGAATTTTTAATATGGGTAGAGTGTAGAGAACTAGCTGTTTGGATAGTTGACTCTTACTACTTATAAACTCTTTAACATTTTTATGTTTAGTCAATATAAGATATTCTAACACACCAAACTTAAAACAGTTTAGTTGATGACGAATCTTGTGATGGAATAGTGAAGTAAGAAATGGGACTGTGGGGAGAAAAATGGAAAATGAAATTTGCAGACAACATAGGTGTCGATGAGTGATGCAGCTCATAAGCTTTTTCACCATCACAATTATGGACCTCGCAGAGTAAGTGGAGCCAAAACTCAGGAGCCTGAAGGAGGAAGAGGAAGATATCAATTTTTAGGTGTGGGGCTCTTGTCAAGAGCTAGCTAGCTTGTCCTTAATTCAAACTCATCCCCAACCACACACATCATACGCGTGAATCATAATCTCTCACACAACAACATCAATGTCCTTCTTCTTCGTTTGTTCTTTTGTCCAGAGAGAATAAAAAAAAAAAAGAAGGGCAAACCTCATTTTCTTGTCATGTTTACGGTGCAAATTGCATGATTTATCATTCACTCCAAATGGTCAATGCTACATAAATACCAAGTTAGAGTTAATCCCGTCCAAAGGCCAAGCGTAGAGCTTCATTAACTTAAGGGTTTTTTAAAGTAAGATGACTGTGATATGTTGCTTCAAGTTTTGAAGATATCACTTAGTCTTATAGGTCGATGATGATCTTTCTAGAAATCCAAAAGCTTGTTATCTTCTTAGTCTCTTTAATTACATTTTGAACATTCTCTCCATGCGAAAGTGATATAAAATAATATTAAGATGTAATAATGAAATTAAAATAATAAAGGAAAATAAACTGTTATTAGTTATTAGTTATTAGTTATTACGGTCAATTTAGGATTCTTCTTCAAACCATAGTATTCACATTGGTCAATTTTAAGAAAATTGACAAGAAGGTTAAGTGAATAAAATGTGAACAATCTTAATAACATGTGAAGACTTACTAATAATTAAATTGAGAATTTGAGGTTAGAATCTCATGAATTTTTAAAGTTTTAAATATAATAATTTAATTGAATTCATCACTTCATTATGAATTATGAATTTATTAATTAATTTACTTAAAATACATAGATATCTGAAATTTTAATTTAAACTCTTACATTCACATTAGTCAATTACTAGAAGTTTGAACAACTAATAAAATGTAGGGATTAAAGAAGTTCAATAATACGCAGTCTTACCCGTATATGATAGGTAGATTGTTTCTAATAGACTGTCAATCACAAGAAATTTAAGTAAGTTAAAAGTGGATAGTAAAATTTTTTAAGGTTTTCAAATATTTAAAAAATTAATTAATCGTTAAATTACTAAATAATTTGTTTAAAAGATATATATTTAAGAAAAAATGTGCACTTGATGGGTAGACTTGGAAGGTGTCAAGCACATGCACAAGACAAGCGTGGCAAGCGTGTAGCAATATGCTCCTAAAGATTTCAGCTATTTATTGATTTGGCATCAAGCAAAGAAGAAGCTCACTTGTATATAAAGGTGGGTGAGTGGGGCTTTCAGTCTATTGCCAATGTATTATTATTATTACTTATTAGCAACTAAGCCAGACATTTGGATTTCGTAGTGTTGATCATGGGAAGACAGCCCTGTTGTGACAAGCTTGGTGTGAAGAAAGGTCCCTGGACCGCCGAGGAGGACAGGAAGTTGGTCAATTTCATTCTCACACATGGCCAATGCTGTTGGCGTGCTGTGCCTAAGCTCGCCGGTCTCCGCCGTTGTGGGAAGAGCTGCCGTCTCCGCTGGACTAATTACCTCCGCCCTGACTTGAAACGTGGCCTTCTTAATCCGGCGGAGGAGCAACTTGTCATTGATCTTCATGCCTGTCTTGGCAATAGGTACATATATATATATATATATTCATCATCAGTTTCACTGGTTTCTTGTTTCTGACTTTCAGAGAGATTCTTGCTTTTGAATCCTATGGAGAGATGATTTTGTTCAGGAATATAAACCCAACTCAGAACCTGAAAGTGAGAAAACTGAGAAGGATCAAAGATCTGATAGGCTTTCACCGTCAACAAAAAGATTTTAACTTTTCTTCTACTTTCTTCAGGTGGTCCAAGATTGCAGCAAAATTACCAGGAAGAACAGACAATGAGATAAAGAATCACTGGAACACTCACATCAAGAAGAAGCTTATTAAGATGGGGATTGACCCTGTCACACACGAACCTCTTCAGAAGCAAGTTAGTAACCCACAAGAAGAGAGTGCACAAGCCTCGTCAAATGATGACTGTTCTAGCACGCCGCCACCTGAAAATTGCTCGGTTGAAGAGAGTAGAATATCCAATCCTGACAGTAACGACAACCCAATAACGAGTTCAATCTGGCCGGAGACTCTTCTTAACGACTCGACATGGAATTTTCCGGCGAGCAGAGAAGAGTACTGTGAGTTTGGTATATCATCATCATCATCAGGAGGTAATTCTCAATGGTTTTTAGATGAGTACCTTGGACTTGGTAGTTTCGGTGACATGGATCCAAGTTTATTGGACATGAGTGGCAAGCACTAACCTGTAGTGTAATTATCATAAAGTAAGGGGGAAAAAAAAAAGGATCCAATTCCTGAAATTCCAGTTTCTGGCCTTGTATTCCAATAGTTTGTCTTCATCTCCATCTCAAAACCCTTAGTTTAGGGCCTTGGAATAACCAAGAGAAGTGGAAAATTTCAGGGCAAAATGTTCTTTCTTAGTTATTTTTCTCTGTTTTTCTTTGTGACGTTGAGATGAAGATAAGAAACTATTGACATGTGTAATTATAATGATCCAAAGTTTTTAATCAGCTGGTGCCTAATATTGAATAGTCTTCAAATTCTAAATTTCGAATTATTAGTCAGAATGCAGTTACGAGCTATTAAGGTAATTACAAATAAGCAAACGTAATTACGATAAAGTACAATATTAATTCAGATTTCGATCACAATATACAAGTTACGATATTTTGCTCCCCAATTTAAAACACTAATTGTCCCACGTTCAAGAAAAATGGTAGTGGAAATACATCCTTGAATCCAATTTATGAATTGGTCAAGAAAGCCAAAGGATGCTACTAAGTCTACGATAAACTTCCAATCCACTGAGTCAAAGGCAATCTTAAAATCAATTTTCAAGGTGCATCTCTTTTTTGGTTTCTTGTTATTATACCTCTTAAGTAATTCTTGAACTAGGAGTAGATTGTTTCTAATATTCTTACCTTTTACAAAAGGTCCCTAGCTGCTATTGATTATGCATTCCGAGAAGAGGCTTGAGCCTGTTTGCTATCAAATTTAGCTCTTTTTTGGTTTCTTATAATACCTCTTAAGTAACTCTTGAATAAGGAGTAGATTGTCTCCAATATTCTTACCTTTTACAAAAGTTCCCTAGCTCCTACTAATTATGCATTTCGAGAAGAGGCTTGAGCCTATTTGCTATCAATTTTGCAATAATTTTGTAAACTACTTTATAGCAAGATATGAGCTTGTAGTCATTCAAATGCTCAGGATTGTACTTCTTGTGAATGAGATTCATAAGGGTCTTATTTAGCTCTCTAAGCATGCAACCTGAAGAAAAGAAAGTTAAGACTATCAGGAAATTATGTTACCTGTTAAGTGTCAAGTTTGTTGGAAGAAGAAGGCATTAAAACTGTCTAGACCAGGGGTCTTTTCTAGTTTTAGAGAGAAAAGTGTTTGTTTGACATCTTGTTCACTGAAAGGTTTCAATAAAGATTCCTTTTGCTAATTAGAAATGGAGTTGTGGACAAATCCATTAAGTGCTCACATGGGGTCGAAGGTCCTAATAACTCCTTAAAGTGGATAAACATTATAGATTTGATCTCATATTGCTTGTCAATAATGGAGCCTTTATCAGTCCTTAAGGAATGAATATTGTTGACATTCTTCTTGTAGAGAATAGAATTATGGAAGTATTGGTGTTTTTCACCATTCATTAACCAATTTATTCTTGCTCTTTGCTTGAGTAACGAGTGGCAATTATCAAGAGTCGTTATGTATTTATCTATAGTTTGCTTCTCCTTGACTTTAAGAGATGTGTCATTAGGGTCCTGATAAGCTTGCTATTGCCAAGTCATAAGAGCTTCCCTAGCTTTCGAGATAGCCATAGTGGTGTTCTCCATTTTAAAGGATTTCAATTTCTTCAATTTTAATATGATATTCAGAAGTTTCTATGAAATAGTCATTACTTGGTAGAGAGGTTTAATCCTTTTTCCATAGCTTCCTCGAATCCTCATTTTGACAAGGTATTTGTTAAATAGAAATAGATGTCTCATTTAGCCATAGTTGACTCCGTAAACTTTATAGGAGTATGATCAGAGAAAATGGGCTAGTTGAGAAAAGCATTATTGGTTATAAAATGTGCAAGCCACTCTGGATTGACTAAGGCACGATCTAGGTTCTTCCTAATTAAGTTACTACTTCCCTACCTATTACTCCACGTATAGTATGCTCCTTTATAACTCAGGTTTGAAAGTAAAGAAGAGTTTAAGCAATCCAACAAACTGTTACTACTCTTATTGTAATTTAGGTTTTCCCCTTCAGGTCCGTAAGAGAGATGGTAGAGTTAAAATCTCCAACAATAGGAGGTTTATTGATTGAACCCTCCATCACCTTCAAATCATTCCAAAGAGATCTCCTTTGGAGCTTAAAGTTGGAAGCATAGATGAAGGTGACTTCCAAACATTCAAAGTCCATTATGATTACCAAATGAACATTTTTTTTATAAGTACCAAATGAACATATTGGTTTGAGATTATTTGTTGAATGATGTTGACTTTGTAAGGGTCAAATCTCACAACAATCTTGCCCAAGTAATCATAATGATGGTTTGATAATAGCTCTCAGGTTTTACTAAAAACTCCTTTACATAGTTGTAACTTTTCTTTCTTAACCTTTGTTTCTAAAATTCTTATTAAGACACATTTTTTAGTGACTTGATAATCTTTGACTATTTGTCTTTTTTTGGGACAATTCATGCTCGTCACTTTCCATGACAATTTTATAAGATTAAGAGAGGACCTAGAAGCCCTTTCTTTTAAAATTTTCTAACATGTTTTCTCTTCAATGTTACCACTTGTTATGGTTCAAAAGCATACCCTGGATCTAACTAACTATTTTCACTACTATTTTCTGAACTGAGCGCCTTTGGAGAGGTCATTTTCTCCTCACTGTTCTTCAACCTTTTAGAGCTTTCATCTATTTCATAGTGTACCTTTCTAATACCCATTTCTTTATGTTTAAGATTATTCTTATTACCAGTATTAACATTTTCAAGGGCAGGCGTAGTTTGATATTAAAAAGCTCATATGAAATCTTCTCAAGAATCTCCTTCCAGTTTCCCTCCATCTCTTCTTTTCTGAGTCTAAGGATTGGGGTTTTCACTCATAACTAACCTCAATGAAGTCTTCCACTAATTCACCATTATCATATAACCTTATAATAGGTAGAGAACTAATTAGTTTAGAATTCATTTTAATCTCCAGACATATCCTCGCAAAGCCAACCCTTCTCATAATTGCAGTCATTTTATCAAAGCAAAGAGGTCTCCCAATGGAACTAGCTAAATAATTTAGACTAGAGGTTGTCTAATATTCAAGAGAAACCCCATGAAATCTTATCCAAATGGGTAGATGCTTGAGTTTCATATTCTTTAAGTTTATCCCAGGCCTACACTTCAATAACATTATTAAGGATCTTTGGATAAGCCAATGTCATGTTTCTAAGATCTTTTGCATACTGGTTTCATCTGCATATCTAAATAGAAATAGCTCTTCCTCATTTACTAGGAAACTCTCCAACCCCCATTTCAAACAAAAGTTCATTGTCTATTGGTAAACTATCGAAAAATCCAACCTCTTTTAGGGAAAAAAAACCCACCAGTATGTTTGCCTATTTTGTTGCACCCTATTGCAAGATTTCTAACGGAGGAAACTGTCTAAGTACCAATTGAGGAATCAGAGTCAATAGGTATTGGGAGGTACCTCAGTTAATTAAAAGCTGTAGAATCTCCCACTACTTAGCTCCAAGTGTGTTTGGGGCTAGGATTGGACCAACCATCTCCATATCTGGATTTTTGAGCTGGTAGTTAGACCTTGGAAGCTAGAAGAGAAGAAAAAGGAGGTGGCTCTATTTCATCTCCTCTCGCTTGCTTCTTTTGGATGTTCGCTCTTGCCTTTAGCATCCATATGTCTCCTTCTCTTCACTAGCTTTCTCTGTTACTCTCACTGTCACTTAGTCGCTTATTATTTTATCTCAATCACTTGTTGTCTCCGTTTATTGCTCTCACTCAGCAAATGTGAATTCGAAAGGAAAGTATATCCCTAAATTATGTATAGACAAGAGAAGTTTTGTCAGAAGAGATAACAAAGGGCTATGTTAGGGAGATCCTCTCTCACCGTACTTTTTTGTGTATGGAGGTATTGTTAAGGTTGTTCTCATATAGAATAGAACAGGAAAGTAGCTTCAAAGTATCACTACCATTGTGATAAATTGAAGTTGTTCAACTTAAAATTTTCGGCTGATTTGCTACTATTCAGTGAAGCTAACTCTAGTTCTATTACCCTGTGTGTGGTTACTATCCTCAGGGGTGAGGACAGTGGACAAGGACGCAAAAGTCCTGTCCGTAACCGTGTTTGCTTGCTGTCTGCGGAGATTTCTGTCCTGTTTGCAATGGACAAGGACAGAAATTTCTGTCCAAGATAAAACTGCGGTACAGAGTTGAATTGTCCGTCGGACAAGAAAGTGAAAAGTCGATGCTATCCTCCT
>JAOQMQ010085372.1:0-19251 GCA_027563845.1 Erythroxylum subrotundum | reverse complement strand
ATATGGTTTATGTGAGAAGGAGATTGATTAAGTTTAATTATGATTCGTTGAATGCATTTTTAGGGTTTACGAATTTATTAAGTTGTATGTGGATGGTTTTGATGTGAGTAATAATAAATTGGCCAATAATTTTTTTGGTAAATAATTAGCCAGTATTTTGACTAGTAGTAAATTGTCATATTAGCCTTCTACTACTGTACTATGTTTTTATGATTCTTCCACTGCACCTACTACTAATTTTTATTGATGATTATGAGTTGTTGAGATTGATTGTATGGAAGACATTATTTGGTTTTTGGCATCTTTTTGTCTGAAGGGGGAGAAACTTTGATGATTGTTGGCTGTTTTGTTCACTTAGGATTATTATTTAACTCTATGTGAATTTGGAAGTTATTTGGAACTTGATATTCAATTAAGGGGAGTGTCTAATTATCATTTTAAGGGGGAGTTCTTATATGTAACAAACAATACCAAAAAGAGGAAGATTGTTAAGATATATATTAAGATATCTTAATTAATTTATTTTAGACATTATTTATAAGTGGGCATAGTTGGTTATTTGTGAAATATCATTATGATGAGTATTCTACGTTATGTGAGATTCGTTGAAGATAAGATCGCATAAGGATAAAATCCTAGTGATAATAGTATTTAATTGAGATAAAATCACTATATCTTAAAGAAGATAATGTACAATTTTTTTTCCGGAGATTTTAGGGCTATTGTTGAAAGCCTATTTTAGTAGTTCTATCTATCTAAGACAGCTAGATTTTTTGTTGATTGGTTCCATCTTTGGCAGCTACGTTCCATGGGTAATAACGTAAATTTCTGGACTGTTAAAAGGTTGATTTGTGTGGGAAAAACGATCATTATATGGTGACTTGGCAGCTGTATTTTTGTTAATGTTGAGCTATCTTTGGTAGCTGATTTTTTGGTGATTTGGGCAATCTTTTGTTGCTGTGTTCTACACGGATATACTAGGATTTTTGGACAACTAGATAATCATTCTTTGAAAGGAAAAACGTGTAGAAGTTTAACACAGACGTAGGCAGAGTGTGTCGAATTATGTTACCAAATCTTAGTTGTCGATTTGTTAGTTGCTTGTTTAATTTTTTTGTTTGTATTTTTCTGAAAAATTAACAGTTGCTAGCACAATTGTTTTGTGTCAAGCAACCGACATAAATAGTTCAAAGCAACTGCGGTAGAACTAGAGTTTTGTGAAACTACATCCTTTCGAATTTTCAAAAATTTTAAACTAAACTTTAATCATACACAATCCAGTCAATAAATATAAATATAAGCTTAATTGATAGAGAAAAATTAATGTAAAACTCCAGTAACTAATATATTGATTAGTTCATTAATTAAATAGTCAAATAATTTATAAAGTATGGGTGATTACGACATTCTAACAACAGCAATAGTACTTTTCAGAAGTCACACTACGTGCTTTTTAACTTCTCATCTTATCACTATAATAAGGTCAGGTCACCGTAGTGGAATACTTTATCTTTCCCTTTTCGTGTGTGGCTGCAAATTCCCCAACTTGTACGTTCTTTGGCAGCAAACACAATAAAAGAAGACATTCATAACTTCAATCTTAGCAAGTTTTGAGAAAAAAAGAAAAGAAAAGTAAGAGTTCAATCTTCAAAGTTTAAGCCAAATGAATCTTTATACTAGGACCATTCTCTTTTCATTTGCATTTCTGGAACTGATCCCACTACAACATAATTGAGTTTTTTCTACGTTTAAGTCAGCTTTAAAAATGTCATCAAAGTCTTTCCATTTTACGATATCTTACAAAAGCATCACTAATTAGAAGCCTTTGGCGGCAAAAACACTAAACTATTCTTTTCGTCATCAAAGGATTTAAATAACAAAATAATTCTCTTATTTATAAATAAGGATGATAATAAGTCGGGTTGGATTAGATCAAGATAGGTTAGATATGTTAAATAAGTAATTCGAAGTTTGGTATTTACAGGGTTCGAGTTTAGTTTAACCGCACTTGATTATTCTAAAATAATTTTTTTATTTAAAATTTCTCAAATGTATATATCAAAGCAATGTTTTTCTTAAAAAGTTCATACCTATAGTGTTGAAATTCAAGTTGACCACCGGATTCAAATTCAAACAAAAATCTGATCAATCACACACCGAATCAGTTAATTTATAATTAGTTTAAGCCTAGATCTAATGTAATTAACCTAACAAGTAAATGTATTTGTTTATTACATTACCCCGGTTTAAGTGAGAAGGGCAGATTGGAAGCTTTTGGGTTTTGGTCGTTGAGATAATTATTGACTTGAAGACCACGGCTTAGACTCGTGTACGTATTATTACTACTCTGGTTATTTATCGTTGCTTAAGTACCGTACGTAAGTGTGTTAAGTGTAGATCAAGAAGTCCCCTAAATTATTAAATTAGTGACTTACAATTACATAACCAAAACTGTTAGGAAACTATACCAGAAAGGTTGCCTAATCATTTGAATTATTTCATTTATTTGACACATACCTAACTGTTACGGATAAAAGTACATTTTTTATAACAAAAGCCTTGTAATCGTTATTATTTAAAATATTAATTTAATGAATTAATCACTCAAACAAATATTTCAGATTCCTAAAAATTAAGAATTTAACAAAATTTGATAATTCTGAGATCAGCTTGAAGTATGATAACTTGAGTATGATCTATTGACTTTGTCGAGGTGAAATTGAACACATCTATCCTCGGTAAACTTCACATAAGCTATACCTTTAAAAGATAAAAATTATAATATAAGAAATTTTAAATTTTTTATAATTAAAAAAAACTAATATGGTATTCGGTTAGTTGTATTAACTAAAATACGTATTGTATTTATAATATTATTAAAAGTAAAAGATGATTAATAAGAGAATGAGTATTTTGATCAGTTTTTTTTAATCCTTTGGGTGATATTTAAATATATAGCTGTAACCTATAATTGATAGAATTTTATCATAATTGTGGTACTAACAGAACCTATGGGAACAATCTTGGGAAATGCTATTGAACTATTGTCATTCACTTTGTGTAATTGTGAGCTCGCCTATCGTGAGACCAATTATTTCAAATTGTTGTTGTGATGTTGTTATCGGGCATACATTAGATACTATGTTAATGATGCACTTACCTATCGGTTTGTATTTATCAATGTGGTTTCTAATGTTTTTTATTTAATTCATTGAATTATGTCTTTAAAGTTTTCAATATCCTATCGATATTAGTTAGGGCATAGTTTAATGTTCTGGGTGATCTGTGTTGTAATTCAAGACCCTTAAGCAGGATTGCAATTGCATGAGAACCTAGCTGTGTTGTTTGCCCAATTATGCTAGTTGTTGATACATTTGCTAAATCTCCCTGCTTTGTATCAATTTTCAGCTTTGAATTCTTTGATTAAACTGAATGGGACCAATTATGAGGACTAACTTGAATCCTTGAACCTTTTTTTGGCGGTTTCTAATGTTGATGTTGCTCTCATTAAGGATGAACCTGCACAATCCACTGCTGAGTCTTTTGCTACAGATAGAGCTAAATATGATAAGTGGGTTCGTTCTAACAAGGTTTATTTGATGACCATCAAGTACACAATGGAGAAGACCATTAAAGAGAGCATCACAGAAACTGATAATGCCAAAAATTATCTCAAGGCGGTTGGTGAAAAATTCCAAAAGTTTGATAAGGCTGAAACTTCTGATATTATCTCATATTTTTCGAATAAACAAGGCATGATGATAAGAGTTGGATGTGAAGCTAAGTTGGTTGATGGTGGAGCTGAATTTAACAAACCATGCTCGAGAAGCTTGTTTAAGGCCACACAAGGCTTTGCAAAGATCACAAATTTTATTAGGTGGATGCTCATACCCAGGTGGAGGTTGCATGTATACTTCTTCCTAAAGATCACCATTAAGAAAGGCATTCTTGACATCCATCTGGAACAATTCCCAAGGCTTACTTGCTGCTACTATAATAAGACTACGGACTGAAGTTAGACGAGCTATTGAAGCAAAGGTTTCCTTATAGTTAACTCCATATTCTTGAGTAAACCTTTTTGCAACTAATCGTGCTCTCAACTGATCCATCAACTTGAGTCTTGATTTTGTAGACCCATTTACAACCAATAACAGACTTATTTAAAGGTAGGTCAACTATTTCCCAGGTGTTGGCATTGGAGAGAGTCTGTAATTCTTCCGCCATTACTTACTGCCATAAGGGATTAGAGTTAGGCTTGCGATACACGCGCGATTCATATAGAGAAACAATAGTAGAATAAACATAGAAGTCTTTAAGACGAGTAGAGGGTTGACTTACTTTAGAGGATCGATGGAGGGGTTGTAGAGGCTCAATAGATTATGGTGAAGAGGTATTTGGTGAAGGAGGATTTGCGGCAAGAGAAGATACAATAGGATCAGTCGTCGGTTGGGTTAATGATAAGTCAAAATTGTTGTAGGTGATTTTGGAATGAATTGGATTGAATTTGACTTGTTCCTTTGTGGATTTGAAGTTTTGTTTAGTTAATTCTCTTACATTCCGATTGTATTGCTTGATAGGTACAAATGGTAGATTTTGGGAGAAAAGGCATAACTTTCTTTGTGGATACCAGATCAAGGCCACTCAAGCACTATTGCAAGGAGAATTTCGAGCTCTACAACTTCCGCGAAGTCTTCAAGAAGCAATTATGTCAAATGGAAGGTCAAAGGCGTGAAATGGCTAAATTGAGCCATGTCCGTTTAACGGACATCAATTGGCAAAGAGGACTTGCAGACCCGAGAAGGTCCGTTAAATGGATCACCCGACAGAACACCATTGCAGACCCGAGAAGGTCCGTTAAACGGACATGCATGTCCGTTTAACGGACATGGACGACCAACACTCCCCTGTTTCGAAAAATTAGGTTTATGGAGACGGGAGAACTATAAATACTCACTGTTTAGACCTAAAGAAAGGGGGCTGGACACTGAAAATGAGGCTACTACATCTGGAGGCACAAAATAAGAGGGAGATAGGGAATTTTGGGGATTCACCCAAGGAATTGGAGCTGTCATTCTTGTGTTTCTGCTACTTTATCTCTCTACTCTTTCTTAATGTTGAGCATCCTTATGTGTATGATTTTTGTTGCAATGTTCAGAAACTAAACCTTATTTAGGGTGAGGGATGTAGCCTATTTGAAGGAAGCTTTGTATGATATGGATGTTTGAATGTTTAATGAAAATTTCTGGGCTATGTTTATCTTCTTTGAACTTCATTATTGTCTCTGTGCTTGATCTCCATAGATGCAACCTTAGGAATCATAGGGTATGCTGAAGAGTGAACCATGATTTATGCTCTAGGAAGGTGAACTCCTTGGGTTTAGAGTTAGAGATAACCTAAGCTAGGGTGAGGACTTGAGGTTGCTTGTGTTTAATGGATTTGGTTAGGGAGTTAATACATTGAGAAATGGGTGTCTCTAGCTGAATGCTTCTGTATACTTTGAGAAAAGATATAGGTATAATAGTGCAACTGTTTTCATAGCCTAACGTTCAACTAATTTCATATTGTGCAAATCAACCTTTTGAATGGGTGAACCCCTACCTCTAATTCTAAATCATTAAATAGATCTTTTCCCGGATTGTTTTATTATCACTTACAATTTATTGATCACCCAACTCCAATCACTTTTATAATTTTCTGTCGATAGCATGCAATTAATTAGAGTTAATTTGACTGGTGAATGAATTGGTCCTTGAGAGAGACGACTTTAGAATATTCGCTGTGTGGATACTAGGACGATTCTGTGCGCTTGCAGAAATATTCGATCAAGTTTTTGGCGTCGTTACCGGGGACCTTTTTGTTTATTGTCTTTTTAACTCTAGTTATTCCTGTTATCTATTTGTTTATAATTTGAATCTTCTTCCTTTACTGGATTTTGAACTTTGCACTTGTTTGATTTCAGAAGTTACATGCACTTAAGGCACTCGCGAAGTGTGAACGACGAACCACTGGTTAAACTCAATCCTGAAACTGAACGAACGTGTAGGAGGAACAACGCTCAAAAGAGGAGAGAAATGGCTAACAACAACCAAATTCTGGAACTGCATAAAGAACATGAGCTAGGGAATGAACAATTCAACGGGGAAAATCAAGCTAAGCCGGTTGTTGTCAATCCCGCGGTAAGGAGAATTATAGATTATCAAATGCCTTTTATTGCAGGAAATCCATCATGCATTAGGTTGACTGCAGTTGCACGAAATTATGAGCTTAAGCAAATCCATTTATCTATGTTGCCGCAATTTAACGGGATGCCAAGCGAAGATGCGCTAGCTTTTATGAGGGATTTCTATGCGACAGTTCAAACGCTTCCGTTGTATGGAGTGTCGGAGGATGAATTAAGGCTAAGGTGTTTCCCTTATTGCATGAAGGGGTTGGCAAGGAATTGGCTGTTGAGTTTAGAAGTGGATTCTATTGATACTTGGGAGAAAGTAATGGAGACATTTATGATGAAGTGGTACCCAGCCCACAAGACTTTTGAACTCCGAAAAATGATACATTGGTTTTCGCAGAAAGACGGGGAAAAGTTTCATGAGGCTTGGGAACGGTTTAATGATCTCCTCAACTAATGCCCACACCATGGATTCGATATGTATTCATTGACTCAATTCTTCTACTATGGTCTCACTGATCACAATCAAACCTTAGTGGATTTGAATGCTGGGGGAAACATAAGTGACTTGAGTTCTCAAGAATTATGGAATATTTTCAAGAAGGTCGCCGAGAACTCACATTGCAAGGTAACTAGAAGCAAAGCTGTAACTTTGAATGAAATAGGGTCCAAGTCGGATATGGCATATCAAGTTGCTAAAATTAATAAGAAGTTGAACTTGCTAATGAATGATAATAAGTCTAGCAGAGACCCATGTACTTTATGTGGGAGGTTTGGGCACTCAACAACGGGGTGTATGAACATCGAGACAGCCTTGACAAAAGAGGAAGTAAGCTATGTGAACAATGTTAGGCAAGGTCAGAGGCTGGATCCCTTCTCAAACACCTATAATGAAGGTTGGAAATTCCACCCGAACTTCTCCTGGAAAAATCAAGGGGCGACAAAACCAATGTGGCCACCAGGGTTCCCGTCACCAGTCAAGCAACAATACTCAGCCCCATCATCTTCTGCACCACAACAATTTTCCTCTCCTTGGGAGAAAAAGGTAGACCGGCTTGAGGATATGTTTTCTCAGCTTATGGGCAAGATGGATCAGAGTACTCAAGCCAGCTCTCAAGCAATGAACAGAATGGAGCAGAATATTCAATCAAATCAAGCAGTGATTAGGAATTTGGAAGTGCAAATCAGTCAAGTGGCAAGGGAAGTCAGTGAAAGAGGAAAGGGGAAGCTGCTAGTAACACTCAAGTGAATCCAAAACAAGATTGCATGGCAGTTGTTCTAAGAAGCGGTAAGATTATAGAAGGTGCAGTCCCGAAGACAAAGGAGGTTCAAGAGGTCGAAGAAGAAAAGACCGATGAAGGGGAGGAGCCTAAAGGGCCATCTTACAAGGATGAACCACCATCTGGGTTGCAACTCACCTTCACACCACCTATACCGTATCCCCAAAGGGTCAGAAAGAGGAATGACTTGTCTAAGTTCCAGAAGTTTCTCGACCTGTTCAAGAAAATTCACATCAATATCCCTTTTACGGAAGCACTAGCGGAGATGCCTGCATACACCAAGTTTTTAAAAGAGATCATCTCTAATAAAAAGAAACTGGACAATTTCGCTACAGTGGCCTTAACCGAGGAGTGTAGTTCTATTTTACAAAATAAACTACCTCCTAAGTTAAAAGATCCAGGGAGTTTCACTATACCTTGTCATTTTGGAGAATCGCATATTTTTCAATGCTTATGTGACCTTGGTGCAAGAATCAATCTTATTCCTTTGTCTTTGTATAACAGGTTGGGAATTGGTGAACTCAAACCGACCACCATTTCGTTGTAGCTTGCCGACAGATCAATTCGATATCCGATTGGTATAGTTGAGGACTTACTGGTAAAGGTTGGTAAGCTTATAATTCCTGCCGATTTTGTTGTGCTGGAGATGGAGTTTGACATGTAAGTTCCCATAATTTTGGGAAGACCATTCATCGCCACAGACGGAGCCTTAATTGATGTCACAGATGGTAAGTTAACCCTGCGGGTAGGTAACGAGAAAGAGGAGTTTAACATTTTTAAGGTATTGAGGGGTCCCTCTTTTGATGAGGCAACTTACCGGATTGATGTAATTGATGCCCTCATGACTGAATCTGTTCCTCAATTACTGTGTGATGATGTGTTAGAAGCATGCCTAGCCCTAGGAATAGAACCAACGGAATTAGATAATGAGTTAATGGAATGTGCTTACAGGCTCCAGGGAAATGGTTTTAGGTATAGACCCCAACTTGAAGAATTGGGCCCTCCAAAACCTAAGCTATTGCCATCCATACTATGCCCACCAAATCTCGAACTTAAACAACTTCCAACTCATTTGAGATATGCATTCTTGGGAGAAGCAAATACTTATCCAGTCATCATCTCTGCTTCTTTGGACTCCTCTCAAGAGGAGAAGTTGTTAAGAATATTGCGTGAACACAAATTAGCTATTGCTTGGAATATTGCTGAGATAAAGGGGAGCAGCCCTTTTATTTGTGTCCACAGGATCTTGATGGAAGAGGACCACAAACCTAGCGTGGAAAATCAAAGGAGGCTCAATCCTAATATGAAGGAAGTTGTGCATGCCGAGGTACTTCAATTACTTGATGCAGGGATTATTTATCCTATTTCTGATAGCCCTTGGATAAGTCCAGTGCAGGTAGTGCCTAAGAAGGGTGGCATAACTGTTGTCTCAAACGATAGGAATGAAATGATTTCTACTAGGGTTGTGACGAGATGGAGAGTATGTATAGACTATAGGAAGGTGAATGCAGCTACTAGGAAGGATCACTTCCCTCTTCCCTTTATTGATCAAATGTTGGAGAGATTAGCGGGGCTTGAGTATTATTGTTTCCTAGATGGTTATTCAGGTTATAACCAAATCCCGATTGCCCTGGAGGATCAGGAGAAAACCACATTCACGTGTCCCTATGGTATATTTGCATATCATAGGATGCCCTTTGGGTTATGCAATGCTCCTGCCACTTTTCAACGTTGCATGATGGCAATATTCTCCGACATGGTGGAAAATATCATTGAGGTATTTATGGACGATTTTTCTATTTTTGGGTCATCCTTTGATGCATGTCTGTTGTTCAATCTAGAGCAGGTTCTGCAAAGATGTGAGGACACCAATCTGGTGCTCAATTGGGAGAAGTGTCATTTTATGGTACGAGAAGGAATTGTCCTTGGCCACAAGATTTCCAACAAAGGGATTGAAGTAGACCCCGCAAAAATTGAAGTTATCAACAAGTTGCCACCTCCCAGTTCAGTTAGGACAATACGGAGTTTCCTAGGGCATGCCGGGTTCTATCGCCGATTCATTAAGGATTTCTAAAAAATTTCTTGACCCCTATGTGCCCTTTTGCAAAAAGATGTTCCTTTTGAGTTTACTGATGAGTGCCTTTTTGCTTTTGATAGGTTGAAGAAGGAACTGATGCCAGCTCCTATAATAACCGCACCAGATTGGAACCTCCCTTTCGAATTGATGTGCGATGCTAGTGATTTTGCACTTGGGGCTGTTTTGGGGTAGCGACATGATAAGAAACTACATGTCATTTATTATGCTAGCAAGATTCTTAATGATGCTCAACTTAATTATGCAACAATCGAGAAAGAATTGCTAGCAGTAGTTTATGCTTTTGACAAGTTTAGATCTTACCTAGTCAGCTCCAAAGTTATTATTTACACTGATCATTTTGCTCTAAAATATCTTCTCACAAAGAAGGATGCAAAACCGAGATTAATCAGATGGATTTTACTTTTGTAGGAATTTGACTTGGAAATTCGGGACAAAAAGGGATCAGAGAATTTAGTGGCTGACCATCTGTCACGACTGCAACAGGAGGGCGAGCAAGTGGAGGAGCCAATAAACGATATCTTTCTTGATGAGAATCTGTGGTCGGTAAGGAATAACATCCCTTGGTTTGCTGATTATGTCAATTTCCTAGTGTCTGACATTGCGCCTTCTGACTATTCGTACCATAGTCGAAAGGAATTCTTAGCTGAAGTAAGAAATTACTTTTGGGAAGATTCGTTGCTATTCCGAAGATGTGCTGACGGGGTAATCAGGAGGTGTGTACCTGATGAAGAAATGCGATCAATTCTACATCACTGTCATGCCTCCCTGTATGGAGGACACCACGGGGCCAACAAAACAACAGCAAAGGTTTTACAATTTGGACTCGACTGGCCAACTCTATTCAAGGATGCTAGGACTTTTTTCCTGACATGCGATAAGTGCCAGAGGACTGGAAATATCAGTAGGAAGCATGAGATGCCTCAATCTGGGATTCTAGAGGTAGAGCTTTTTGATGTGTGGGGTCTGGATTTTATGGGACCATTTCCAAAGTCATTTGGAAATGAGTATATCCTCGTGGCTGTGGATTACATATCTAAGTGGGTGGAAGCTGTAGCATTGTCGAACAATACCGGGGCTAGCATAGTCAAATTCATCAAGAAGTACATATTCTCACGGTTTGGTGTCCCAAGGGCAATAATAAGTGATAATGGGGTGCACTTTCAGAATCGCCAATTCAAATCACTATTATCAAAGTATGGTTGTCATTTCAGGTTTGGAACCACCTACCACCCCCAAACCAGTAGGCAAGTTAAGGTTTCTAACCGGGAAATCAAGCAAATTCTAGAAAAGACGGATAATACCTCAAGAAAGGACTGGGCATTAAAACTTGATGATGCTCTATGGGCTTACAGAACAGCATACAAAACTCCCTTAGGGATGTCACCTTACAAGCTTGTCTTTGGGAAATCTTGCCATCTCCCGGATGAAATTGAACACAAGGCATTATGGGCAATCCGAAAGCTAAATTTTGATCTCAAGGAAGAAGGGCAGAGAAGGTTACTGGAGCTGAATGAGATGGATGAATTCCGTCTTGATGCTTTCGAGAATGCTCGGATTTACAAGGAGAGATCCAAGGCTTTCCATGACAAGCATATACTGTGGAGAGAATTCAAACCCGGCCAAAAAGTGTTGCTATTCAACTCTCGACTGAAATTATTTCCGGGAAAACTAAGATCAAGATGGTCGAGGCCATTTGTAATAACAAGGACATAACCCTATGGAGCAGTGGAAATCAAGCGAGATGATCAAGAGCCCTTTGTGGTCAATGGGCAAAGACTTAAGCACTATCTCGAGGGAGAAACGGTGGGATGCATTTTTACCGTTACATTTCAAGGTTGATGACCGAGTGGCCGAGTCTAGCTAAGGACATTAAATTTAGCGCTTGTTGGGAGGCAACCAAATATTTCTAACTTTTCTTTTGTTACTTCTTTATGTTTTGTTGTTGAGTTCATTTTCTTCTGATGGTCTCTTCCATTTGTTGTGCATAATTTTTTTTGTGTATGTTAAGGGATGAGTTTTACGAAGCATTTCAAGGACATTCTCGCGTAGTATGAGGAATTGTGGGGTCAGAACATTCCAAAACTTCGAGGTGAGACTCAATTTAAACATGGGAAAAGGTAAGTGACAATTCTTGTTTGTAATATGTCAATGTTCTACTAAACTTTGCACTTACATATGATGCATTTGATTTATTATGCATATGATCCTAGGAAGTCTTACAAGGGAATGAAAGAAAGAAGGAAAAGAGAGCAAAAAATTAGTGTGTCCGTTCAACGAACATTGATAGCCCTTATTGCAAAAATTGACCCGTAAAGGTCCGTTAAACGGACGTACGTGTCCGTTTAACGGACACAAGATCTTCAGATGGGCAATTTCACCCATAGTTGTCCGTTAAACGGACACACATGTTCGTTTAACGGTCTGATTTAAATTTAAAACCCTATTTCCTTTCCCGCACTCTCTCTCTCTCTCTCTTTCTTTGGGCGCAGGCACCTCCCACCCTCTTCTCCCCCATCTCCGACCACCATACCATCTCTTTTCACCCACCTTTCTTGTTCCCCCACCCTTTCCCTTACCTTCCTCTCCCTCATCTCTCATATAAACAACTATAGCCCCTCTTGTGGACAAAGCACGAAGGCATTGAGATAAGTGGGCAAGTGGGCACCTCTTTGAGCTCTCCACTGCAAGAGCACCGGGAGCGTCACTTAGCCATCATCTTGAAGCTGGGGGGCACGAATTTGGGACAGGTAAGGTGCTCTATTCAAGTTAGGGTTACCGACTCCCCCTTGGCTTGAACTTCAATTTTGAGAAACTTAAGAGTCGTATTGCTTATGCATGGATATTTGACCCAATACTTGTTGAATTGAATTGCTTGAGTCCTGGACATAGAAGTAAATTATTGATGGTATTCTTGGATTTGAAGGAGATTGAGAATGCATTAGCCGGTGAGGGTGATTGAATTTGAGGTGTTAGGGAATTTTTGCACAAAGGGTGTTGGTGCTGATTGTTAATAACATTAGTTTAATCTAGAGGGAGAGGATTGAGACTTCCCTAATTGTTGAGGAGAATCATGTCGCGATTTAAGCAAACGGCATAGAAAAATGTGGGGCAATCCTCTCGGTCAGTGAGGGGGAAAAATTTGGTCCAGGAGGAACCGATCCCCGAGCCAACAATATTCATCAATGAGCAATGTGAGGCTTGGTACCTTAAGAAGAAAAATAATAAGTTCGTAATTGAGGTGTCCGTGGCAGATTTAATTAATGAGAACCATCGGGTGCAGGCAAATTTAGATAAGTTCCATTGGGGCAAGTTGTTGGCCCTCAAGGGTACTTACTACCCCGAGGCAGTCAAGCAATTTTATGCCAACCTGAGTGCGGTGATGGGTAAACAACCACCGGTGCTCACCTTACGTGTCAATTGAGAAGAGGTGGTGATTACAGAAGAGCTGATTTGCAACCACCTGGAGCTACCAATGGGAGGCAATGTCCCATCTTTTGATAAGAGAACCCGCTGCTCTTGTGATGAGGCTTGGACCAAGGAGGATGCTATGGATCGATTGGGGTTCGCAGGGTTTGGCGTCCATCGGGTCAATGCTATTTTGTGCACTGCAAGCACCTAGATGTCACCCCAAGGTTGATTGCATATGTGCTTGCTCATAATGTGATACCGAAGGCTAGTGATTTAGGGTTTCTCAGAAACGAAGACTTGTTCATTTTAGATAAGATGTTCTTCTATGACGACCAATTCCAGGGTATCGTTGCGGCTAAACTGATGATGACTGCCATGTGGCAAGTGGTTCACCACAAAGCAGACACCAAGGCTTTCGTTTTCCCGGTGCTATTGAGTCAGTTGTTCCATAAGCTACATGTCATCAAACGGGATGAAGTGGTAGCTCTTACCGATGAGGGGGATGTTATTACTGCGGAGAAAATGTGGGTGTTCGAGTTTGACGACAATGCCTCTCACGGGTGGGTCAATCCGCGCAGGAAACGCCACGAGGCATAAGAATCACGAGGACCTCCACCTTCCGCCGATGCCCCCGACTGGCGGCAAATGGACGCCAACATCCATGTCCTTCAAGCAGAAGTGGCCGAGATCACAGCTTCACAGAGGTGACTGGAAGCCATGATGAAAACTTTCATGGAGGCCCATCACACACCACCATTAGAGCCTTGAAGCTTAGGACTTAATGTTTTCTGTTATTTTGCATTTTGTGTTGTATCTAGACCGTGCTTTGGTTTGTCCGTGGTACATTGTGCCATTAACTTTTGTTTACTTTTTCATGCTCCATTTTGTGTTTTGATGAGTACTCTGCATTTTTCAGGGTACTACTTAGTGGACGCTACACTCTTCAGGGAGTTCCCTCACCTCTGCCTTACTTTTCATTATCTCCATTGTTTTCCTTGCTCATGTGTATGCCATTGAGGACAATGTGACCTTTAAGTGTGGGGGAGATTTTCATTGTATAATTGTCTAATTTTAACATCTTTTACGTCTAATTGTCATTATACTTTCATTCCATGAGTTAATTGCATTATGGATTAGATTGGATTTGAGTAGGATACATAATATGATTAATGTAGATTGCATGTCTTGTAACAATGGGATTTTATAATGTCAAATCAATTGAATGATTGTGCTGTGGAATGAGAAAACATAGCCAAGTGAGCTAAATTGAGCCTAAAGGATTGCACTCAATCCTATTTTCTTGTGAGTGATATGATTTTCTCTTCCATGTATGCCCATTTCTAGAACTTGCATCACATCTCTTTAAGGTTACATAATCATGCTATAGTATGTCTTGGAAATGATAAAAGGCATTAGGAATGAGCTTGAGCCAAATAGCTAACCCTTCATATATATCAATCCCCTAGTGAACCCCTTGAGCCTAGTGATTGTAGTTAAGCCTAGTGATTGTAGTTGATCCATGTTCTTTGTAAACCTACTATTCCAAAGAACCTTAAACCGAGAAAAACAAGTTTACCCTTATTCAATGGTTAGTAGAGCTATCAAAGTTGTGCATTCACTACCTCTTTTGATAGGAATACAAAGGACGAAATGTGGGGGTAATTGGGGTTGACAAGTCAAGAAGCATGCGAAAAGCAGTAATTGTTTGTTCAAAATTCAAAATTCAAACATCAACGAAAAAAAGGGGTACAAGGAAAAAGGAAGGGAGTCTATCATAAGCAAAACATGTGCAATTCAGACTCCAAGGTGAAGGAATGGGAAAACTGTGACAATAGAGTTGGTTGAGTTCCACAATCTAATGTAAAGGTAGGAATGGTAAAGTCGTCTCTACTAACTGTTGAATACTTGAATTCCTATCCCTTTGTTCATAACCCACTTCACCCATGGCCTCATTACAACCTAAGATTTAAAGACCTTTTTGATCCATGGACATGCCATAGATGTGAGTAGTGGAGAAGTAGATCAAATGCAAGCTTATGGTAAGTGACATGTATGAGAAGATGATTGAGAGTAACCCTAAACACTTTTTGGTGCGAACATGAACATTGCATGAGAGACGTCATTCTTAGCATGTGATTTTGATTGATTGAAGCGTTATGGAATCTCATTATTACTAAAGTGGGATCAAAATTATGAGGTATTATGTGATCTTATTTCCAAGTCCAATTCTTACTTATAATGCATTCGACCTATTGGAGTGAACTATGGTGATAATTAGGTGTGAAATGATGAAAAAGAAATGTTTGTGGACACCATTCGTTTTAAGTAAACACTCAGGAAACTATAACTCCTCCATTATGGACACATAGTGGTTCAAAGGCTTGTGACATAGGCTAAATGTCACCGTGCACCTACGAAAGTGGAATCAATAACTCGGTTTAGGTTTCGATAGTGAGTTTTTGGTGTTTGGTTAGGGACAAGCAATAACTCAAGTGTGGGGGAATTTTGATAAGTCAAAATTGTTGTAGGTGATTTTGGAATGAATTGGATTGAATTTGAAGTTTTGTTCAGTTAATTATCTCACATTCTGATTGTATTACTTGATAGGTACAAATGGTAGATTTTGGGAGAAAAGGCATAACTTTCCTTGTGGATACCGGATCAAGGCCACTCAAGCATGATTGCAAGGAGAATTCCGAGCTCTACAACTCCTGCGAAGTCTCCGAGAAGCAATTATGTCAAATGGAAGGTCAAGGGCGTGAAATGGCTAGATTGGGTGTCTGTTTAACGGACATTAATTGGCAAAGAGGACTTGCAGACGCAAGAAGGTCCGTTAAATGGACAAGCATGTCCGTTTAACGGACATCACCTGGCAGAACACTATTGCAGACCCGAGAAGGTCCGTTAAACGGACATGGACGACCAACACTCCCCTGTTTCGAAAAATTAGGTTTATGGAGACGGGAGAACTATAAATACTCACTGTTTAGACCTAAAGAAAGGGGGCTGGACACTGAAAATGAGGCTACTACATCTGGAGGCACAAAATAAGAGGGAGATAGGGAATTTTGGGGATTCACCCAAGGAATTGGAGCTGTCATTCTTGTGTTTCTGCTACTTTCTCTCTCTACACTTTCTTAATGTTGAGCATCCTTATGTGTATGATTTTTATGGCAATGTTCAGAAACTAAACCTCATTTAGGGTGAGGGATGTAGCCTATTTGAAGGAAGCTTTGTATGATATGGATGGTTGAATGTTTAATGAAAATTTCTGGGCTATGTTTATCTTCTTTGAACTTTATTATTGTCTCTATGCTTGATCTCCATAGATGCAACCTTAGGAATCATAGGATATGCTGAAGAGTGAACCATGATTCATGCTCTAGGAAGGTGAACACCTTGGGTTTAGAGTTAGAGATAACTCTTCAACAGTTAGGTTAGAGATTCGAATTTTTTGAGATAGTGAATCCCAACTCTATATCCTTTATTTTCTATCTCATACCCTAGAAAACAACATAAACGTGCTCTGGGTTCAAGTTTGGTGTGTTCATAAGGTTGTAATAGAATAAAGCATGCACATCCAAAAATTTAAGAGACTGGTAATTAGGAGCATGATTGAAAAAGCACTCATAAGGAGAGCTATAACCTATGGTAGGAGAGGGATGCGATTGATATTATATACAACAATAAAGGCTACTTCTCCCTAAAGGGTTTTAGGGCAGGAAGATGATAACAGAAGGGCTCGAGTAGTGTCAAGAATATGTCTATGTTTGCGTTCGGCCCGACCATTTTGTTGAGATGTGTTTGGACAAGATCTTTGAATGATGGTTCCTTGTTGAATAAGAAAGTTGATAAATTTTGTATCTTTGTATGCCTTCGTGTTATCAGTTTGAAATACTTTAATCTTGCAAGAGAACTGAGTGTGAATCATATTAGCAAAGCGAGAGTAAATGAAGAATAGTTCAGATCTATGGCGCATCAGATAAATCCATGTATGGTGAGAAAAGTCATCAATAAAGATCACATAATATTTCATGGTACCCATAGTTTCATGAGGTGTAGGATCCTAAATATCATAATGAATTAAATAAAAAGGTGCTAAAAAGATAGAATCATTGTTAGAAAATGGTAAAGCATGATATTTACAAAGTTAGACAACTAACACAATCAAAAAGTTTAGTCTTAACATGACCTAGAGTACGGCTAGAGATTAAAGACACTAATCTAGAGGTAGAAAGATGACCTAATCGAGAGTCTCATATATGAGAAGTGACAACACCGTTTACAAGCTTTGAAGGAAGATTTAGTAAAGTAAGCTCAAGCAGCCGTCCGACCTTACGCCCTTTCCCAAGGATCTTGCTCGTCTGTGGACCCTGTACAATACAACCATGACTCGAAAAGGAAAAGTTAACATCAAGTTCACATAATTGTTTAACAGAAATAAGGTTTAATGAGAATTTGGGAAGAAAAGTTTAAGGTAAATGTAATGTAGAAGTGTGAATAGTGCTTATATGTTGTACATGTATAGTACAATTATCGACAGTGTGAACAATGTGTGGAATAGATGGCATTGTTAAAGATTCAAGGATAGATGAATCAGATATCATATGATTACAACAAGCAGAATCGAGATACCAAGAGTTTGAAGTACGTAATGTGATAGATAGGGCATAGGAAGAGGTTGTACCGAAATCTAGTTGAAGTTGTTGAAGAAGGGCATGGAGGTCTTTTAAGGAGAATTTGGGATTGGTGCTTTCTATGGGCCCCTCAGTGGCAGTAGTAGTAGTGGAAGCATGCTGGGGAGATTTAGAAGAATTACCTTGGCTAGAGTTCTGTTTGGGCCATTTTCTACATTCAGAGATGTAGTGTTGAGTTTTTTATAGTAGCTGCAAGATCCTTTATAATACTTCTTACCTTAATTTTGAGAGGTCTGAGATGGGGTATGAGTTGCAAGGACAACATCAATAGATGAGACAGATTTTTCAAGGCGAAGTATATTGAGACGACTTTTCTTTAAGATGAGCTCCTTAATGACAGTGTTAAGATTTGGTAGAGTTTCTCTATGAAGAAAAGAGTTGCGAATGGGTTCGAATTCATCCTTGAGAGTCGTAAGCAAGTGCCATATAGTTGACGATCTCGAAGATTTATGCCAAAAAACTGAAGGCAAACCTTACTTTTATAGGCGAAGATAAGGTTAGAAATGTAAATCTACCTAGGAGACACACCCATTACACATTTGGAAAAGAAAGCTACTTTAAAGTACAATGATTACATCTTTATCAAAGCCACTTTAAAAAGAAACTATTTTTCTAAAAGCAAATAGTAAGATGATAAGATGGAATCTTAGGAACAGTAAGTTGTGGGCCATCTTTCATCAAATGACTTCAAAATAAAAGTAAACTTCCTCAAAAGTCATGTCCCATAATGAGAATTGGGATCCAAGGCATCCAGGGCATTATTTGTCACGAATTGTCTCTTGCCATGATTGAAGATTGGATGGAGAGTCTGAATCACTTGAACTTTCAGTGCCGTAATGATTGGTCTTTTGTCGTTTGCTGGGACTGAGTTCACACGTGTGAAGTTTGTGCAGGAATTGATTTAACTCATCTTCATTAGGACTATAATGATCATCATTTGGGTTTTGAACATCCTAAGAGACTGAGTTATGAGAATGAGAAGGTCCTGCCATATCTGCAATTGATTCTTCTGTGTTATATTGAGGACTATTGGAAACTGGGATATCAACTTCTGGTGCTTCTGGTTCACCAGGAATAAATTCACCAAGATATGATCCAATAGAGATGGAAAGATCTGGTGTTTCTGGAGAGTGATTAATCTCCTTAAGAAAATCTCTTAGAGATTGAAGCACATTATCCTAATGTCGTGGCCAGTATAAAGATGTGTGCTAAAATTGGACATAATGTTTTATGTAAAGGACACCAGTATGTGTTTCTCGATATGGACGATGAAGAATGAAGAAGCAATGAGTTGATTGTCGTCTAGCAGAAGCTTTCCCTAGAATAAATTTATATATGAAGTTCGAAAGATGGAACTTGAATTTTATATAAAATTTGAAAAATTTCAAGTTAACAAGATATTTTAAAGATAACTTTAAACTGATTTAATTTTAAAAAACATCTCAATTTTTATGATGATTATTATTTATCCATTATTATAATAAATATATATTAAGTAATACATATTTTTATATTTTAAATAATTATTTGAAAAAGATATTTTTTTACTCTAAAATTTTTAAAACAGGTTGAATTAAACTTAAAAGATATTTATTTTCTAAT
>JAOQMQ010085273.1:6125-38446 GCA_027563845.1 Erythroxylum subrotundum | reverse complement strand
GCCCCACGGTTGGCTATTTGCCGGGTTTTTCCCGAGAGTCCGATAGCGCCCGTCAGTCCGCGATACATCGGCAAAGCCCGCCGGCGCTTGCACGGTCACATACTCGGCAGTCAGGGCCGGGAAGCTGGTTGCTGCCGTGGTCGTGGTCGTAATTGCCGCGGGCAGCGGCAAGGCTGCCGTCGTTGTAAAGCCCCCAAAGCCGCTCGTTTCGGCAAACGTGGCAGTCGCGTTATCGCTCTGCACGGCATAAAAATACTGTACGCCGGGCTTGAGCTTTACGGCGTGATGGGCGAAACGAAAATTCCCGACAGGCGGTATGGCCTGCCAGTTTGTCCATGCGACCCGTTTAAGCTCGTTGTCGTAAAGCGTGATCTGCATCGCCCCTGTCGCGTCGTCTGAGACTGCGCAATACCCACGCACCGAATTGATTTTCGTCCCGATCTGGACAATGGGGAGCGGGGCGAGCTTGATTGCCGTGTTCCACGCCGCATCAGTCTCGCGGCGCCCGGTTGTGAGCTGCGGCAAAAAAGTCAATGCGCTGCCGTCGCGCGGGTCGAGAATTTCAACCCCCTGGGCCGAGGGGATTGCAGTAACCGGCACCTCGGTCGACTGCTGGCCGACGGTTTGAAACCGGACCGGCTCCCATCTCCCATTTTGCCGACTGAACCTTGACCCATTCTGGAGGGTGATCGTGTCCCCGTCCCGAAACCCCGGGGATGCCGGGTCCGGGAGGCTGCTGTGTCGGGTGTTGTTGTAGTCGGCCATTCTCGCGTACCTCATCCGTTTCGAATGCGCAAGAGTTTATCAGACTTCGTCAGACTATGCGGCCATGTGACCGCCTCCTTGCCCGCTCAGCATGCGCTGGAGCTTCTTCTTCCAGCTCTCAGGCCCCTTGGGCTTCGGGGTCGGGTCTTTCGGTGGCGGGCGCTCAAGCGTCATGCGCACGGCCCATGCGCAGTTGTGAACAAGAATTCCGGCTGCGTAATAACACTCGGCCTCGTCAACACTGATGTTGAAGACGTCTTGCCTTTGCTCGAGCACGCTTCTCCGCGTCATGACCAGGGTTGCGCTTGCTCCAGTTTCGCCACTGACACTTTTTTGAACAGAATGAGGCATCCGGCCTGAAAGACTCAAATCCAGCCCCACACTCCCGGCACACAAGGGCTGTTGGGGTTCGTCCTTCCCAGGACGCCTTCCCATGTTCTGCGTGCCAACGCCTTCCTTCCTCGGACTTGTGCCAGTCAGCCGCTTTCTCGCGGATCGACGCGAGATGCCGAACTTGTGCGTCAGACCTTCCGAGCGCGCTTCGCTCCGCAGAATGGAGCTCTTCGTGTCTTGCCCGAGTGATGCACTCCAAGTTCCGAATGTCGTTGTTGAGATGGTCTCCATCTTTGTGATGAACTTGGCTGCCTTTAGGGATAGGGCCGTTGTGAAACTCCCAAATGTCCCTGTGTAGAAAGCGACCAGAGCGCGAGAAATACCGCCGAAGGTGCCTTCGAGGCGAGTCAGGGTAGCGGCGATAAATCTTTCCGTCGAACTCAAATCGCTCGACGTTGGCGGCTGTTTCCTTGTAAACCCTCGGCATGACGACTCTCCAGGTTGTTGCGATACAATGCCCTGGAGTTTATCAGAGGGTGTCAGATTGGACAACTCAACCCAACCTCTGTCAGTTGCAAACGGATGGGCGGCTGTACCGCGCAAAATGGCCCCGTTGGAAAACTCGGCCTCCACCACATCGGCGTCTCTCTTTGAAAGCCACGCATGTGTGACGACCCTTGGGCCGATGGGGGTCGCCACCAAATCGCCTTGGGCGACAAGCTCAATGGGCTTGGTCGACCCGTCTGCCATGGCGATGGGGGTTCCGGCAACGAAACAGGCGTCGACTTGGTCGTCGTGCTTACCGTTCGGGAACACAATCATCTCCCGCACGCACACATCGACCCACGGGCGCGAGCCAGCCTCCGGGAAGAGCACCTTCCCGAGCTGCATGCGCCCCTTGAGCGGGTTCGCCCGAACCAGCTTGTCGGTAAGCGGCACGAGGATCTGGGTGGAGGGATAGACCTTGCGCTCCTTGCACCGCTTCTCGAACTGCGACTGCATCGTCTTCCAGATCTGACCGTCTTCCATACCCAGGTAGTCGGCATCCCACAGCACATACTGATCGATCATGTGCTCGACGATGGCGTTTCCGTCCCCCGACTTGAACCGGAAGACATCCAGGACGTACAGGTTGTCGAACTCGTCCTGCATGATCGTGGCGCACACCGTCCAGTCACTCGCCGTCTTCTCGGTGATGGCGAAGTCCCACGCCTGATAGATGAGGCGCCCTCGCCGGCTGGGCGGGTGCACGTACCGACGGAACAAGTCCTTGGTGAACATGATCCCGCTGTCGGGCGTCGGGTTCTGCTGGTAGAGCGCATTCCACATGCGCACCATACCGGCCGCCATGTAGTTCAACTTCTTCTTGAGCAGCGACTTGAGGTCGTAGCGTTCCGGGTGGAGCGCGCTATTCATCGGGCGCGTCATGACGGAGCCTTCTGGCACCGGGCTCCCGGGCGGGATCTGTTCGATGGAGTCGTCGGGGAGGATGTACTCGTCGCCCTCGTCGTTGATGGCCGGGTAGCGAACGATCTCGAACTTCTCACCGTCACCCTTCATGGTCTCCTGGATTCGACCGGCCCAGTCGTCTTCCGACCACCACGTCATAATCCCAAGCACGCCGCCGCCGGGGGCAAGCCGCGAGTGGGCGGTGGAGATATACCACTCCCAGGTGTTCTCCCGGATCGTCGGTGAGTCCGCCGCTTCCTGGTCCTTCACCAAGTCATCGAGCAGCAGAATGTGGGCGCCGCGACCAGTGATACCGGTACCGACGCCGGCAGCGAGGTAGCCACCGCCCTCCAGAAGGTTCCAGTTTTCCACCGACTGGCTGGACGGGTCCAGATGGGTGTCAGGGAAGACGACGTTGTAGGCCGGGTCACGCAGAAGGTCGCGGATGTACCGGCTGAATGACAGGGTGAGGGAGCCGGTGTGGCTGGCGGCGATGATTTCCCACTCTGGGTGCTTCCCGAGCACCCAGGCCGGGAAGTGGCGGGAACCGATCTCACTCTTCCCACCCCGCGGGGGCATCATCAAGAGCAGGCGCGGCTCCTCCCCGCGCTCGACAGCCTCGACGAATCGCTCCAGCCGGCGACAGATGTCCTTATGCACCCACCCTGGCATGTACTTGGGACGGAACCGCTGGATGAACGGCATCAGGCGCCGTCGGCACAGCTCCCGGGCGGCCAGTTCCTTGGCCGGATTGGCCTCGGCGGCCTGGGCATCGAAAGCCGGGGCGGAATAGGCCTCTTCCGCTGCGTCCGAGGGTACTTTGTCGACCGTTTTGGGGGCCTCTGGCGGGCTCTCCACGGGTCTGATGGGGTCTGGCGGTGCCTTGGGCTTCCGACCCCTCTTTTTCGGCTCCTGGGGCGGTTCTGGTGGCTTGACGCCGGCTTCCTGGCAGAAGTCACAGACGGACCCTGCTGTGGGGTTCTTGGTGAGGCTGTAGGACTCGAGATCGCGCTCGACCTTGCATGCAGGGCATTCAATCGACAAGGCGAGCCTCCCCTTCGATCACATTCAGGAGGTCTTCGTCTGACATCGACTTGATCTTGCGGGCCAGGGTGTTGGAGGTGTCGCTGATCTCCACCTTTTTCACCTCGGGGGCGTTGTAGCCCATCATCTTCGAGATGTCCCGATAGCCGGCCAGCATCGCCATTGGATCAGCCATCACCCTGGCCATCTCGATCGCGTCGAGGATCCCGTTCAGCACACCGGCCCGGGTGATCTGCGTCGCGCTCGATAGCTCCTCACGGCGCTCGGCCAGGGCCGTCTGCACCAACTCGTTCCTGTCCAGCCTGTGGGATTGGGTGCCATGTGAATAGCCGGCGTCGAGCGCTGCCTGGGCTTTCACTTTCCCGTCCAGCACCCCTTCCACGTAGGTGTCCTGTTGCTCAGTCAGCACGGAGGGTTTTCTCTTGTCGGGTGTTTTCTTGGTCGTCATTTCCAGTCTTTCAGACTTCGTCAGACTCTCATTCTATTGGAAACGGTCGACGTGTCGTCAAATGTGCTCATGTCATATCTGTCTATGGAAAATTTTAGAAAAAATATGAGGAAGCCTGTGGATTGGTTTGTCATATCGCTTCTGTGAAATTTGCCGGGGAAATAAAGAACACATTGTCATATCGCTTCTGTGAAATTTGCTGGGGAATAAAGAACACATTGTCATATCACTTCTGTGAAATTTGCTGGGAAAATGTGGGGTATGCACCCCTCCCCCACCCAACCGATCAGGCCGGGGCACTTCGGATTCGGTTTCCGGTTCCGACCGGAAGTCATGCGCCTTCGGCGATGGCAAAGACAAAACCTACGTAACTGCACCGCTCGCTTGCGCTCGCGTCGGCCAAGACGATGACCCTGTCTTGTCCGTCATCTCCTCCTGTGTTCTCACCCCTGGAGGCAGCACAAATGGAACATGACGATTGGTTGACTGGACCCTACACCGACGACTGGCTAGACGTCCCGGACATCCCCAGCACTTGGGATCTGGAGGACGACGAATGAGGGAGGGGGCGAAAGCCCTCTTGTTCTTCACTGCGTGGCTGACAGTCGTCATCTACGCGCTCACCACAATCTGAAGGAATCTGACATGCGCATCAACGACATGACTGACGAGCAGTACGCCGCATACTTACGCGGCTGGTACGACGGCGAGCATAACGCCATCAACGCGTGCTACCCGCAATACAAGCGAGCCTGGCCTCACAGCTTCGACACGCCAGAGGAAGCGGATCTGTACGAACAAGGCTACCGCAAAGGCTACAACAGCATCGACTAACCAACCAGCCCTGCACGATAACCCCGTGCAGGGCGCCGTCTCCTTGTTGCGAAGTCGGGAATGGTTCCCGGCTCAACCTCGTTAGGAGTTTCAAATGGCCAAGATCGCCAACCCCACCCCCGCTGTCTCCGCTCAACCCGCCTTCCTCAGCCTGGACGACATCCTGCGCATGACGCCCGAGGAGCGCCTCATCGTCCTGGGTGCCAAGCCCGCGACGAAGTCCGATGCGCCGCTGCTCGACAAGCTCGCGGTTGTTGCGGCCGACACGGCAGCCAGCATCGTCAACACTGCCGAAGAGATCGTGCCGGCGATCGAGAGTGCGTACAGCGCGTTCCAGCTCGCCTACATGGCCCGCCGCGCAGCCAAGTGATCAACGACCGACCCCTCCCCGGGGTTGGTCAAACTTTCAAGCAGGAGCAAGCTATGAGCAATTACGCCTACGAACTCGCTGACATGACCAGCGACCCCTTGCACATCCTCCTCGCCCGGGAGGATGATGACGGCGACGACCTCGAGTCCTACTGGCTCGCAGGCCGCTGCCTCGCACGGCCCGAAGTCGAGCGTCGCATCGACGGCACCGACATGCGTGGCGCCTCGCCGTTCGAACTCGCTGAGTTTGAAATGCGCTCAGCATTCATCGACTGAGTGCGTTAGGACGTGAGCATCATGCTTACGTCTTAAATATGACATGTGGAATGCTGCCTCATTTTTAGGCGTTCTGTTCCGAAAGGCGGACATTCCACCAAATAAACACAAAACTTTTTCAGTGGCTGGAAAAGTCTAAAAGCTACGAGACTAACCTTTTTATAACTATTTATATTTTATTATATAAATCAATAACTTAGCTATAGCTACTGTTCCAATGTTCCGATATGACAGTCACTCCCCATTCGGGTATTACGTCATATCTGAACTGAATTTTCATACGCCTGTTTGAACACCCGAAATCGACCAAAAATTTCGGAACAAGTTATCCCCAGGCAAACCACTATTAGGAGCTTGTCATGAACGTTGCAATCGAAAACATCGCCCTCATTTCCACCGCTGCTGAATATTTCGGCCGTGCCACCGGCGCCGACTGGAAGCTGCGCAGCACGATGGTCAGCATGGCTGTCTGGGGCACGCGCAATTACCTGGCCCTCAGTCAGCGTGCCGACGCGGACCTCACCAACGTCTGCCGTGCGGCCGTCGTTATGGCCACGATCCGCAAGTGGGTTCACACCATCGAAGCCGATGGGTTCAGCCTGGACCTGACGAGCGATAGCGTTCGCCGGGCCATGGGTCTGAACCGTGAGCTGGACATCCACGCCGAAGCCTGCCGCGTGGCTCGCAACAAGTGCATCCAGATGCGCAGCGCAACGCGCTTCATGGAGTTCTACAAGAACGCCACGGCGTCGCTTGAAGAACAACGTCGCATAAACACCGAGTTGGTCGAGGAAATCGCCAACATGCTGAGCGACACCAGTATCAGCTGGGAGGGCGAGTTCATCGACTGCCGAAGCGAACCCATGATGATCGAGGGTGCCAAGGAAAAGAAAGGTCACCCTGGCGTCTTCGAAGGCGGCGTGCTCAGCGATGACGACCTCTACGACGAGGATGCCGTGGAAACCCAGGCCGACCGTATCGCCGAGACGATGGCGCAAGTGCTCGAAGCAATGCACGCCGAGTGTGAGCGGCAGTTCAGCGGCGCTCTCACGGACAGCAAGATCAACAAGCTGTCTGCGTACAAGACCAGCATCGAGCGTTGCATGAATGCCATCGGCGTCAATACCAACCGTCTCGCTCAGCGGCAGGTGGCCCTGGAGCAGCAGCTCAAGGCGGCAGAAGCCAAGGTCAACGAAGGCGCCAAGAGCATCGACCAGGACATCGAGGCGCAGATGGAAGCTGCCGCCGCCCTGGCCGCACAAGCCACCACCGAAGAGACCAAGCCGAAGCGTCGTCGCGTGCCGGCCGACCAAGCCTAACAACCCATCAAGGGAGCCATCGTGCTCCCTTTTCTACTTAGGAGCTGATCATGGACCTCACCTACGAAGTTGTCGCTGGCAAGTACGACCTGGACGAACGCAACATCAAGTACATCAACACCTTCGACACGCTCGAAGAAGCGTTCAAGGATGTATTTGACAAGAATCTCGCAACCTATCCATGGTGTGAGATTGAAATCCGCGGTGCACTCGAAGGCGCATATTTCGTCATCGACTGCACCACCATGCAGTACAGCAACACCTGACCGCAACCCACACCCTGTCCAGGCTCCGCTTGGGCAGGGTCACATTTTTTCATTCAGGAGACCACTATGAGCAATATCAACGTCAGCTTCAAGAACCTCGAGATCAACGTCCTTGACGACGAGGGTGTCAACATCTTCGCCTACACGGTTCCCGAGTATCAATTGAGCATGAACGCCAAAGGCATGGTCAGGTTCATCGGCGAGCTGGTGGAAGAAGTGAAGGCTGTGGTCAAGGCCGTCGAAATCACCAACACTTCGCCCGACAAAATGTCCCCGAAGATGGACGAGATCTACTACATGGTGTCGCCCGAAGAAGGACCGCCGAAGATGGACGAGATCTACTACATGGTGTCGGAAAACGGCATCAACACCAAGCAGTGGAGCGGACACAAGCTCGATGACAGAAACTGGGCAACCGGCCGCGCCACCAAAGACATCGACAGGGCTACTGCGATCTTCAAAAGCCTCTATTTACCCAGTTGACATTATCTGACGGAGTCTGCGAGACTCCGTCACCTCTCTGAAAGACTGATCATGCAAACAACACTTAAAAAGATCCGGGCTCACAGCCCCTGTGCATCTGGTTGGACTCGACTGCTCACCTTCCTCGGAAAGACCAAGGCAGACAACGAGCCCCTGCCCCTCACCTCCATCCTTGAAAGTAACGGCCTGGGCGACGCGCTGTGGTGCTTCCAAGCTGTTGATGGCTTTGAACGCGAAAAGCGCTTGTACGTTGTCTGGTGCGCTCGGCAGGTCCAGTACCTGATGACCGATCCAAGGAGCCTGGCTGCACTCGACGTTGTGGAGCAGTTTGCCAACGGCCAAGCATCGCTTGAGGAATTGGCCGACGCCGCCGCTTGGGCCGCCAACGCCGCCAACGCCGCCGACGCCGCCTGGGCCTGCACTGACGCCAGAGACGCCAAAGCCGCCGCCAACGCCGCCGCCTGGGCCGCCGACGCCGCCTGGGCCTGCACTGACGCCAGAGACGCCAAAGCCGCCGCCAACGCCGCCGCCGACGCCGCCTGGGCCTGCACTGACGCCAACGCCGCCAGGGTCTCCCAAACTCAAGAACTCAAGCGCGTCCTCGCCTGCACTGAAGCAGGCATCGACCCTTATCCCCCCTCAGAAGGACTAATCATGAACGACTTCAATCTCCTCCGCCCCGTGGTGTTTGCCGACTTGAAGGTGGGTGAAGTGCTCCAGGCATACTCAGGTTTGCTCCCGACAGTTGCATACAAAGCACCAGCCTTTGCAGTGCTCAAATTCGAAGACGGGTCTGAGAGGTGTTATGAGATCTACAAACTGGAAACAAGCTACAAGCTCGTTCCCCTGTGCTGGGTGGAGAACAAGCCTGTCTACCCGGGCGACGGGCCTTTGTACTACAAAGACAATCCCGCCTGGAGGCACAACGAAGAAGGTATGTTTGCATGGTCAGTTCGTGATGACGAACTGCACTTCTATAACAGAATGGCGTTCCCAATCTACACCGCCACCTGGACCAAGCCTGAACAGAAGCGCGAGCCCTCCTTCCAGGTGGAGGGTAAGGATGTGTTCCCCGGCGAGGTTGTGTATTACTACGGAGTGAACTCCACACGCTGGGGGTTTGCAGTGACTGTGGAGGCTAACGGTTGCATATTAAGCGAGTTTGGGCAGACCACCCCTGCAGGAGACTACGAGCAAGGTGCAGCAACCTTCCGCCTCAAGCCGATGTTGGTCATTGGCGACCAGCTGGTCCCCATGCCGGTGCGTAACGCTGCTGAGATGAAGAAAGGAGATGCCTATTACACCCCTTGCCTGGACAGCGACACTGGGCATCTGAGCTACGCCTGGAGCAACCACAGCTTCGACATAGAAATGTGTGACAAGGGCCTCGTTCACTTGAACAGTGAAGCCGCAAGTGCCCACACCGAGGCGTTTATCGCCTTGTCTAAGAAGAAGGACTGAATCATGCCTCATTTCACTGAAGAACAGTTGCAAGAACTGGCCACGATCTTCGGACTAACTCGACAGGACGACATCCTCCCCGTTCGTGACGGCTTCGTCACCAAGGAAACCATGGTCTGGTGGCGTTGCGAAGACGGCCCGCTCCTGGTTAAGGCGGGCAAGATTGCCCGCTGGGACAACATCAAAAATTACCCGCATTTCTACCAGTTGAAACAACCCAACGTTCGAGTTGAATACGAGGACTGAGACCATGATCGACCTGATCCTGGCCGCCGTCATCGGCGGTGTGTTCTACGCCGGTTTCAAGACCGGCAATAAGTTCAAGACGCTGAAAGAGGCCGCGAAAGCCGGCCTCGAGCATCTTAGTTTGAAGTAACGCCAACCGAGCGAGGACTCTCACAAATGACATGGCGACGATAAAAAACGGGCCTGATGGCTGTGGCAAGGAGCGCGACCTTAACCACATCACCATCACCATTCGAGCGATCGGCCCGCCAATAACGCTCCTTCGTGAGTCAAGCAGCTGTGGACGCACAGTGATGAAGCAACCACGTCGAATTGAAAGCATGTAAACACCCAAGTGTCATGCCTGTTGAGCACAGTGTGCTCAATGGAGATGACATTCCAAGGAGAACACTGTGGCATACACCGAATTCCGCAAGAGCTATGGCGACTTCGAAATCGTCATTCCGGCAATCGACTTCAGTGAACTGAATAGCGACGAGGCACAAAAGACGATCGAAATTCTTCGTAGATACGAACGCAATTATGTCTGCACGAACCTTCACCTTATGAACGATCAAGTAAAAGCACGAGTCGCGATCGAAATCAAAATCGATCGCGACTATGAAGGGCTTGAGCATTACATCGCCGATGTCATGGGGGATGCAGTCGAAGAATGCGACATTTGCTTCAATCCGTACAACCTCGCCGGCAAAATCCTTCGCAAGGAATGGTGCAATCACATGGCCAACGAAATCGAACGTGAGCACTTCGGCCATGCAAACCAAACGACATAGCCTCATTGAGCAAGTGCTCAACGTCGGCAGCGGTTTCATCCTTTCAAGTCTGGTGTGGCAGTTCATCATCATTCGATGGTGGGACATCCACACCAGTTTCAGCGAAAACCTCCAGATCACCAGCGTGTTCACCATCGTCAGCATTGCGCGAGGTTACGTGTGGCGTCGGCTCTTCAACAAACTCACGGTGAAACATTATGAACTGCAAAATCTGCGGCGGTGAATTGATCCTCATTGGCCAACTTGGCAAGTTCACGTATTACCGATGCCATCAATGTGGATTGGATTATCGAAAATGAACGAACTCAAACGCGAACACATTCGTGCGTTGCAAGACGCAATCAATGAAGCGGCAATATGGAAAGGATCATTCACGGACGCTGAGCAACGCGCCGAATGGGATCTCTTCATCGCCACCGCACAAGAAGGTCTGAACATCATCAAGAAGGGGCTGAAAAATGAACGCGTTCGCACTGATTCACGGGTCGGCTGAGCCGATCCTCTACGGTCTCGTCATCTTCTTCGGCTTGCTCATTACGCTGAACAAGCTGCTCCGCGGTGAGTTCCTCAGTTTCATGTGTGACATCACAGTCTTCTGGCTGGTGTTCACACTCCACGGTCACAGCATGACTGGAGGCTTTGCCGCAACGATCGCCGCGCTCCTGGCCGGTGTGTTCTTCCCTCGGATGATAAGAGGTGCGTGGAAATGAGAATTGACATCATAGGTCAGCCCACGTTTCGATTCGAACTCACCGTAGACCAAGCACTGATCATTCAAAAGTGCGCAATCAACCACTATGACATGGTGTGCAAAAAGAGCGGAATGATTGGTGGCTTTGTATACGGTTGGGTTGTTCAAACGTCATTCGAAGCATCATTCGAAAGTCCAGCAACAGTAAGCGCCACATTTCGGGAATTGGATCTGATTTGCAAGATCCTTGAAGCTGGATCGCAGCTCGGGCTTAAAGGGGCTGACGAACTCCGACATGCGTTTGTGCTCGCGATGCGACAAGCAATTATTGCATCGCGAGCCTGGACTGCCGGAATCGAAACCAAGGAGATGCCGAAATAAAAATTGGTGACGAAACGAAACTTTGCTAAAGCTCAGGCCAAACGCGATCGCAAGAACCAGCTCCGTCTCGAAAGGGCAAAGAAATGAAAATCCAAATCAAACACAGATTCAGCGCATCCGTGCTTTTTGAGCACGACTGCGAAAACAACTCGATGCGTCTAACTGTGGAGTTGGCTCTCAAGTCCAGAGCCAACCTGTCCTGGGCCATCCTGTCTCGTGCCAACTTGTCTCGTGCCGACCTGTCCGGGGCCGACCTGTCCGGGGCCAACCTGTACGGGGCCAACCTGTACAGGGCCGACCTGTACAAGGCCAACCTGTCCAAAGCCAACCTGTCCAGAGCCAACCTGTCCGAAACCTACCTGTCCAGAGCCGACCTGTCCGGAGCCAACCTGTCCAGGGTCGACCTGTCCGGCGCCGACCTGTCCATGGCCAACCTTGCAAACGGCGAAAAGTTGGTGGGCATACGGCCCATCTTCCAAATCGGGCCTATTGGGTCACGGTGCGCCTACTTCACCGCCTACATCACCAACAAGGGACTTCGTTTTGATACTGGATGTCAGCATCAAATCACACGTGAAACCTTCGAGGAAAGGCTTAACGACCTTCACGGTGAAAACGAACATGCTAAGGAGTATCGCGCAGCACTGGCGTTGATTGATGTCCATGCTGAAATCTGGACGCATAAAGAGGAAATTGAAAATGTCTGACCCCAAGCCCCTCGTCATCTACCACGACAACTGCGCTGACGGCTTCGCTGCCGCCTGGGCAGCATGGTTCAAGTTCCACGACAACGCCGAATACCTGCCCATGAACTGCAACGACAAGTGCGTTGAACTTCATGATGAGCTCAGTTTCCCTGTACCGCTCGCCGCCCGCGACATCTTCATCCTCGACTTCAGCTTCAAGCCGGAGATCATGGACGCCATGCTCAAGGTTGCCAATCATGTGACCTGGATCGACCATCACAAGACGGCCTTCGAAGACTACAACTTCGATCCGACAATGCGCCATGAAACCACCGACCCTGAACTGAATTGGACCTACGTCCTCGATCCCAACCATTCCGGTTGTGTGCTGGCATGGCGGCACTTCAATCCAGGGTTTGTAATGCCGATCGGCCTGGATTACATCGAAGATCGCGACCTATGGAAGTGGAAACTCGAGAACACACGAGACTTCGCCACCGGCCTGCGTAGCGAACCGTTCAGTTTCGAGCGTTTCAACCGCGTAATGTGGCTCCCCGATATAGCCATTGACGCCGGCCGGTCGATGAACAAGCTGTTCGATCAACAACTGGCTGACGTCACGAAGCAGCCGATGCCAGTCGATCTCTACGACGTCGACGATGTCATGCACGGCGGTCTGTGTATCAATTGCACGCCGAACTTTAGCTCCGAAGCCGGCAACATCCTGGCCAAACAATCCGAAACTTTCGGCATGACCTGGATGCTCAGTGACGATGGTCATGTGCACGTATCGCTTCGCTCCATTGGCGAATTCGACGTGTCCAAGATTGCCCGCAACTACGGCGGTGGCGGTCATCGCAACGCTTCCGGCTTCAAGGTGCCGTTCGAACGCATCGAATTGGCACACAACCTCGAAGGCGGCTCCACTCTTTTCATTTCAAAATTATAAGGAATACGGTCATGCACATCCCACTCTTTGAAAAAGATGGATTCATCATTTGCTTTGAGGCGCATGCAG
Organism: Erythroxylum subrotundum; assembly: GCA_027563845.1. Classification (NCBI taxonomy): domain Eukaryota; kingdom Viridiplantae; phylum Streptophyta; class Magnoliopsida; order Malpighiales; family Erythroxylaceae; genus Erythroxylum; species Erythroxylum subrotundum. Next base: position 25,604 of record JAOQMQ010085273.1, on the reverse strand, counting down.
AAGACATTTCAATGCGTCGTCATTTCATCAAAGAGTGTGGATGGGGCGAATCTGAATACAGACGAATCAAGAACTACGAATGGTTCTGTGCCGAAGTGTCGGCGTGGAAGGATGGTGAAAAACTTGGAAATGATTACCTTGGATGTTGTTGCTGCAAAACAGCCAAGGATTTTTACACCGCAGAGGACTACTTCCCTAACATGGTTGATCACGCAATCGAAGAGGCTAAAGCAAAGGGCGCGTCGTAACGATGGCCATGTGAATGTGTCACTTCGCTCCATTGGCGAATTCGACGTGTCCAAGATCGCCCGCAACTACGGCGGTGGCGGTCATCGCAACGCTTCCGGCTTCAGTGTGCCGTTCGAGAAATTCGAATTGGCGCACAACCTCGAAGGTGGTTGCACTCTCTTCATTTCAAAATTATAAGGAATACGGTCATGGGATGGATGTCAACAACATATGTAAAACTACCAGGCCAAACCATGACCGATTGGTTTATTAGGCATGGGACGCTTGGCTGGGCATCGGGCAGTTACACCTGCCGAGTTCTGAAATCCGCATTGAAAAACCGAACCACTTACTACGCAGCAATCGAACAAAAAAATGTGAGCACCGGTGAGATTGTTGTCTTTGCCGTTGTCATCCTTTGCCGTTTTGGCAAATGGCCGGGCGGTCACAACTTCGGTTGGAAGGACATGGATGAAACAGTCGGACCAAATGAGGATGACTGCCCAGAATCCATCCTCAAGTTGTTGACCCCAACAACGAGCGAGTATGCCAACGATTGGCGACGTCGTTGTTGGGAGAAAATTCAAAAGAAAAAGGCTCGACCAAAAATCGAAGTCGGAACGAAGCTCTTGTATGGCGGAACGATATATACGGTGGAACAAAAGCTAGGACGCCGCGGATATAGTGTGTCACCCGGGTTCTGTCGAATGCGAGTGACACAAGCCGCCAAAGCAGAAATCGTGCTGTGAGGGATCGCATTTGCCATGCAAAACTTTTACTGTCCAACTTGTCATGCCGAAATGGAACACCGAAATGGAAAGTTCGGAGGATTCTGGTATTGCAAACAGCATGGGACAATCAGTGACAAGGGTGTTGCAATATTGAGATCGATTCAACGCACATCGGAAATATCTACTCAATACAGCGGATCGAATACATCAGATCTACTGGATATGGTGAAAAGAAAAGGTTATGAATTAGGGCACTCAACGGATGACTTAGGGCAACTTGTTGATTGGATAAACGACCCTGATCCAAATGACGTCGAAGAAGACGATGATCATTGGATGAACATTCGACCGTATTAAAACTATCATTCCAATCAATTATTTCAACAAAATAACAGCCGTCAAAGCAAGGAGTGCGCCAAGTCCTTCACCTTGACCCGGTCTGACGCAGTCTGTCAGACTATCCGTCCACCAAGAAAGGCAAAAATATGGACGTGACATTTCTGTACGCTCCACAGCGTCTCTGCAAGACGATCAAGCAGCTTGCGGACGGCGAGATTGAGAAGTCCGCATACCCGCTGGCCAAGAACTTCACCAGCGAAACCGTCGAAGTCAACAACCTCCTCGACTTCTACAAGGCCCTGTCTTCCAGGGCTGTGAACCCCAAGAAGCCTTGCCTGATCAAAGGCAGGCTCAGCAGGCCGCTGATCAGCGAATCCCGGCGCAACACCACCAACACGAACGACAAGACCCAGTTCATCGTGCTCGACCCGGACGAAGCCCCGTTCTCGAGCCCGGAAGAGCTGATGCGAGCACTCAAGCTCCAGGACATCAGCTACGTCGTTCAGTACAGCTCCAGCTATAAGCTGAAGCAGTCCAAGAAGCTGTCCTGCCACATCTTCATCATGCTCGACCGGCCCATGGCCGCCCCGGCGCTGAAGGCATGGTTGATGCAGATGAACCTTGACGTACAAGTTCTCCGTAATGCGCTGACCTTGTCCAACTCCAGGGCCGCGCTGAAGTGGGCACTGGACATCACGTCCTGCCAGAACGATCGCTTGATCTACATCGCCGAGCCCGAGTTCCATGGGATGAAGGCGCCGATCAAGCCCAACGAACGCATCCTTTATGTCAAGAAGGAACGCGATCGCCTGGACATCTCCCGCCTGTCTGAGAAGGCCTTGGATGTCCTGAAGAAGGAAGCAAGAACCGAACTCATTCGATTGCAGACCGCAGCGGGGATGACCCCACTTCGGAATAAGCCTCGGATGCAAGGCGAATACCTTGTCCAACACGGCGTGGCCGAAGTTGGGCAGTTCGAAGTGGTGGACGAGGACGATGAATTCGTCCGGCTCAACCTCAACGGTGGTGACAGTGCCGCATATTGGCATTACCGGACAGACTTCGAACTCCTTCACAACTTCAAGGGTGAAGACTCCGTCAAGCTGAAGGAGATCCTGCCTGAGTATTACAAGGAGCTGGTCAATCGTCGAAAGACAGAAGAAAAGGCGCTAAAAGCTCAACGCGCCACACCTTCACCGTCCAACGATGGCGATCAGCTTCTTTGCTTTCGTGACAAACACACCGGCTCATACTTCAACGGCACCTACAACGTGGGCCTGAACAAATTGGATTTGTTCCCGGCAAAAAACGAACGGCAGTGTGAGCACTTCATGATGTCGCACGGTGAAGTGAACGTTGACTTCATTCCCATTTGGGAACGGATCTTCGATCCGACAACTGATGTTGTTGTCGACTTCGATGCTCGCACCATCAATATGTGGTGCCCGAGCGACTATATCAAGAATGCCAGAACGGTCAAAGAGCCCAAACTCATTGACTGCCCGATCATTCAAAAGATCCTCGATTCTGCAGTTGGCATCGGACCGATTCAAGATCACTTTCTGAATTGGCTGGCAGTCTTGATGCAACACCGAGCCAAACCCAGGACCGCCTGGGTGCTCCATGGGACGCAAGGCTGCCTTGCTGCAGAAACAAAAATTCGTTTTCGTCGTGGGAAACGCAATGGCGGTCGAGAAATCACCATCAAAGAAGCCTACGAAAAATGGACTGGGGGCTACAAAGCCGGCCAAGGTCGCGGTCGAGCATGGGACTTGAATCTCAAAACCTATGCTCCTTCCGTGAAAGACAACTTAACTGTTGGCTACCACGAGGTTTTCAAAATCTTGGAAGCTGGGGTCAAAACTCTGTATCGAGTTGAAACAAGCGACGGTGGGGCAATCCGAATTACGCATGAGCATCCGTTCATGCGCCCTGACGGAAGCTTCACCAAGCTGTGCGATCTAAATGTTGGAGATGATGTGCTGAAAGAAGGATCCCCTCTTCAGCACATCAAAGAGCCGAAAGGCCGCAACAAACAGCGCAAGACAATTCACTCCATCGAACACCATCCATTCGCATGGAAGCATATCATTGGCGGCAAAAACTACAAGCGCACACACAAAGCACGCCTTGTTGTAGAAGCTGACATCAACGGCTTGTCGTTTGATGATTACATTTGGATTCTGCGCAATGACCCAATAAAAGCCAAAAGCCTGCAATATCTGCAAGACGATGTGGTTGTTCATCATCTGGATGAAGACTGCAGCAATGACACCTTGTCGAATCTCACGGTGATCAACAAGCTGAACCATGATCAACACCATGCCAAAAACACAGGCCTGGGGACGATCTCCACACGCACAGTCAAAATCGTCAGCATTACCAAAGCTGGCGATGAAATGACCTACGACATGGTGATGAAGGCGCCATACCACAACTACGTAGCAAATGGTTTTTGTGTTAGCAATACCGGCAAGGGCCTCTTGGTCCACAACGTGCTCGCACCCATCTTCGGATCGAAATACACTCCGACGCGAATGCAAAACGAGTTGAAGTCTGACTTCAGTTCGTTCATTGAATTCGCAATGTTGGTGTTCATCGACGAAATCGAAGCCGGCTCACTTGAAGAAGGTGGTCAGCTCGAAGCGAAGCTCAAGTATTACATCACCGAGCCCGTCGTTCCGATTCGTCGGATGCGAACTGACAGCTACGAAGTAAATTCGTATTGCGGCTGGGTCTTTGGCTCCAACAAGGTTCAACCGGTGGTCATCCCCCGAAACGATCGTCGATACAACGTCGGTCAATTCCAGAAGAAACGCCTGGAGATGACACTCGACGAAGTCGAAGTAGAGCTGCCGAAAGAGCTGCAGGCCTTCACCAATTACCTTGTCAGTCGCAAAGCCGACAAGGAACGAGCCGCCAAGCCACTCCTCACCGAAGACCGTGAAACCCTGATGGCGCTGTCGGAAAACTCCCTGGAGAAAACCGCCAATGCCATTCTCACTGGCGATTTGGAAGCCATGTGGGAAGCAATGCCGGACGAAGCAATGACCATGGCCCAGAACCAAAGTCATTCTCGCGCAGTCTCGGCAGCAGCATACATCCAGTTCGTCAAACGAGCGTTGGAAGACGCTCACAACAAGCGCCAGACCAGACTTACCCGGGATGAACTGGGGATGATCTTCGACTGGTGCTGTGAATCTTCACCGAAGTCCCCGAACAAGCTGACTCAATTCCTGCGGCATCAAGGGATCGTGACACAGCGCCTTCGGAACGACGAAGGGAAGCTGTGCTACGGGATCGATGTGACTTGGGAATTCGAACCCGCGTTCCTCAAGGACGTTTACAAGCCACCCAAACCTCAACCCAGGGCGCGAGGTGAGCGCGCCCTTCAAGTCGTAGAAGGACGCAGAAAATGAACAGCCGCGAAAAAGAAATGCTCAACGTCGCCCACCGGGTGATGGCCCTAGGTTCCATTTTGACCAGTTCCGACCTTCCCGCACTCAACAAGATCGGTAACGAACTTGGCGAACAAGGGGCGAAGCTGGCCATGGAGGTTCGTCAAGGGCCTCTAAGTGAGGAGGACATCGATTGCGTCAAAGCAATCGTTGCTCTGAAGATGATCGAACTGAACGACTTCGTCACAGTGATCCCTGAATCCCGCATCTTGACCCCGGAGTAAGTTATGGGCGCACCTGAATTCACCATCAAGCGCGTCTCATTCTCCAGGCTCATGGAATTCGAGAATTGCGCATACGCAACCAAGCTCAAAGTGATCGACAAGATTCCTGAGCCGGAACGTGAGCTTCGCCCTGGGCAACTGGAGCATGCCAACGACCGCGGCTCACGAATCCACGATGAGTGCGAAATGTATGTGCGAGGCAAAGGCCCGATGCCCGTGGAGGCCGCCAAGTTCTTCAAAGTGGAACTTGAGAGCCTCCGCAAGAACTTCATCAAAGGGGACGTCACCCTCGAAGAAGAGTGGGGCTTCACTGTCGACTGGGAACCTTGTGGCTACAACGCTCCCAACGTATGGCTTCGCATGAAAGCAGATGCCGTGGTCAAGATGGGTACCAAGCGAATCCTGATCATCGACTACAAGACGGGTCGGAAATTCGGCAATGAGGTGAAGCACGGCCAGCAGCTTCAGCTTTATGCACTCGCCGCCATGATTCTCCATCCCGAGGTTGAGATCGTCGATGTCGAACTTTGGTACTTCGACAAGGATGATCTGACGCATGACGCCAAGAGTGTCGTCAAATGGTCGAGACATCTGCCGTCATTCGACGCCCGATTCAAGAAGATGAGCAAGGCTCGTACCTTCAAGCCGGCTGCGAACCAGATGGCCTGTAAGTGGTGTGCCTATAAGGGCAATGCGTGCAAGTTTGGAGTCTAACGAGGTCTGTATGATTGGATTTGAAAACGCTCAGAGAGAAGCAGACTATCGAGCCACAACCAACAAGAGCAAGCCCTTCAGCAAGCCGAAGACCTCGGTCTGCCCGGGCTGCCGAACACCACGCAGCCCTACGCAATTCGAAGAGAAGAAGTATTGTCGTAAATGCAGAGGTTTGAAATGAAGCTGACTTTGATGAAGCACCAAGCCGCCGACGTGAAATTCATGGAAAAGCGCAAGCGAGTCCTGGACTTCAGCGACGCCGGTACGGGCAAGACCCCCAAGCACATCATCGACATCAGCAATCGTCGAAAGAAGCGTGGCAGCGGCAAGATTCTCATCCTCGCACCGCGCTCCCTGCTTGAGTCAGCCTGGGCGATCGACTTCAGAAAGTGGGCCCCACATCTGAAGCTGAGCATTGCCCGCGCAGACAACCGCGAAGAAGCATTCGCTGTCGATGCCGACGTCTATCTGACCAACGTCGATGCGACGAACTGGCTGGCCAAGAAGCCCAAGAAGTTCTTCGACCAGTTCGAGGTGGTGACCATTGATGAGTCCACGGCATACAAGCATCGCACCAGCACTCGATCACGCAATCTGAAGAAGATCATCAAGTATTTCGATGTTCGCCGGGCGCTCAGCGGCACGCCAACCAGCAACGGCATTTGCGACATCTGGAATCAGGTTTATCTGATCGATAATGGAAAGCGCCTGGGTAAATCGTTTTTCTCATTCCGCAAGGCGGTGTGTGACATCGAGATCGACGGCCGTCCGCAATATGTCGACAAGCCGAACATCGAGATCGCCGTCGCATCGCTGATTGAAGACATCACCATCCGCAACAAGTTTGAGGACTGTGTCGACATCCCGGCCAACCACCGCTTCGCCGTGCCATTCAGTCTGTCGAATAAGCATCGCGAAATGTATGACGACCTGGAGAAGCTGCGCATTCTGACTCACAAGGGTCAGAAGGCTTCTGCCAAGAACGGTGGCGCGCTGTATCAGAAGCTCCTGCAGTGTGCGTCGGGTGCCATCTACGTCGACCCTGAAAACGACAGCAGCGACTACACGCTGCTCGACGAAGACCGCTATGACCTAATCCTCGATCTCATCGAAGCCCGGGACCACAGCGTGTGCTTCTTCAACTGGCGCCATCAGAAAGAACAACTGATCAAGGTTGCCAAGGCCCGAGACGTCTCCTTTGAAGTCATCGACGGCAGCACCTCGGACAAGGATCGTGAGCGCATCCGGTTTGAGTACCAAGCCGGTAAGTACCAAGTCCTCTTTGGTAATGCCCAGTCCATGGGCCACGGCCTCACATTCACCAAGGGCAAGCGAACGATCTTCTCGTCGCCGACCCCGAACCTCGAACACTTCCTTCAAGGCTACAAGCGGATCTATCGGATCACGCAGACCGAAAAAACCGAGACGGTCATGGTCATCGCACCCAACACGATCGATGAGTACGTGTGGAGCCAGTGCCTGAAGAAAGACGTCAAGCAATCCGACTTCCTCGCCTACCTGGAGAACTAAATGGAAGGTTTGTATGCAGTCATCACAGGCATTGCCGTGTGGTTTGGGCTTCTTCAACTCTGGCGCGCAACCCGATACAAGGCCGCCTACAACGAGTTGATTGCCCAACACAGTCACATCGTTGAGCAATACGACCTGCTCGCCGCCAAGCATTACGCACGGCGTGAGCGCGACAGGAGCTTCGTGAGTAAATGAAACAGCTCATCTGGGATACCGAGATCCTCGGCAAGAAAAAGCCCGTCTTCCTGCTTCGGGCTTATTGCCCCCAGGAAGAGAAGAGCCATGTGTTCTGGTTCGACAAGAAGGGTCATATGGACAAGCTCTGGGCTCTCATGAACGACGAGAGCTACGAGTGGGTCGGATTCAACAGCAAGAAGTTCGATTCGGTCATCACGTCCGCAGTCGTCGGCTGGGGTATGACCCCAGAAGATCTGAAGAATGAGATCGTCCCGAAGATCATCGAACAGCGCCTTCAACCGTTCCAGATTTATCGGACGGCGTTCCACGAAGCACCACCCTTCGACGACAACAAGAAGACCTCACGCTACGCCAAGGACGAAGAGGTCAGTCGTCATATCGACCTCTTCGACGTGGCGCCTGGGGTGAAGACCTCGCTCAAGGTTTACATGGCACGCATGCACGCTGAGACGTTGCAAGACTTGCCTTACCACCACGATGACGAGATTGACACACCCAAGAAGCGCAAGGTGGTTGAGGACTACTGCCACAACGACATCCGGGGTACCTATCAACTCTGGCTGGCGCTGCAGGAGGAAGTCGCACTCCGGCGAGATCTGTCGAGTCAGTTCAAGCTCGACCTCATGTCGAAGTCCGACGCCCAGATGGCCGAAGCAATCTTCAAGAAGATGCTCGACCTACCCAAGGCACCTTCGCCTCCTGAGTTCATTCGCTACAAGCTGCCGAAGCACATCATCAAGACGCGAAATCGTGTCTTGCAAGATCTCATTGCCCAGGCTGAAGGCTGGGACTTCGAGATCAATCAGAACAACGGCTCGCCAATTCAACCAGATTGGATGGCAGACGGGTTGATCGCCATCGGCAACGGTCGCTACAAGTTCGGCCTCGGTGGTCTGCACTCCGAGCATGACCAGCAGCTGTACGTTCACACTGATGACGACTATGAAGTCAGTGACTTCGATGCCGCGTCGTACTACCCGAACATCATCGTGAAGTGCGGGTTTATCCCGAACATGGCCGGTGCCAAGGGTGAGCAGTTCATTGATCTGTTCTGTGAGTTCCTAGCGCGCCGGATGGGTGCCAAGAGAGACGGCATCAAGAAGGTGGCCAATGCCCTCAAGATTCTCTTGAACGGCACCTTCGGTAAGCTGGGCAGCATGTTCAGTCGTCTGTATGCGCCGGATCTCCTCCTGGGCGTCACAATCACTGGCCAGCTGAACCTTCTGTGCATCATCGACGAACTGGTGAAGATCCCGGGTGTGACGGTGCTGTCGGCCAACACCGACGGCATCATGGTCAAGTTCCCGAGAACGGGGCGCGCCAAGGTCGAAGCGGTCTTTGCCGCCAACAGCAAGCGCACCGGCTTCGAGTACGAAGAAACGCCTTATCGTACCGTGGCGCTGCGCGATGTGAACAACTACATCGCCATCGGCATCGACGGGAAGGTGAAAGGCAAGGGCGTGCATTCCGACGTCGACAGCAAGCCCGAACCGCTGAAGACTCACCGGAGCTTCACCATTTGCTCCAAGGCCGCACTGGAGTTCATCAGAAACGGCACTCCTGTTGAGAAGACGATCAACGAATGCAAGGACATTCGGGATTTCGTCTCCATGGCCAACGGTGATGGTCAGTCTGGTGGTCTTCAGACTGTCAGACTGGGTATCTTCGATGACTGGGTTGAAATCGAACCCAAGGTCTGGGAGAACCACATTGGCAAGATCTCCAAGCGCAAGAGTCGCCCCGGTCCCTACGAAGCCGCCATCCCTGGCAGTGAAGAGAAGATCGGCAGGATCGCCCGCTGGTACATCAGCCAAGATTCTGACGTTCCGCCCATCCGCACGGTCAAAGGCTTGCGACAAGTACCGCTGACCGAAGGTGGTCGGCTATGCATGACCTTGCCCAAGTCTTTCCCCAAAGACGTCGACCGCAAGTGGTACATCAATCGGGCCAAGGTGATGCTCAAGGAAATGGGCGTTCCTGTCTGACGAAATCTGTCAATGTCTGTTGCAGTCTGCAAGACTTATCCGTACAATCTGTTTTCTAGGAGAAACAAAACGTGGCGAAATCCAAAACACCCGCCAAGGAAGAAACCTTCGAGGAAAAAATCGAGAAGCTCACCGTTGGTGAGTTGATCGACGCCCTCGAAGAGCGTCGTCAGAAACGCAAACCGCTGGACGCCGAGTCCGCCCGCATCAAGGGTGAATACGACCAGATTGCCCAAGCGATCATCGAGAAGCTCGACGCGACGAATGTCCTCAAGCAAGGCACCAGCAAGGCAGCGGTATCCATCAGCGAAACGGTGGTGCCCGTTATGAAAGATCCCGATGCGTTTGTGAAGTGGGCAGTTCGCACGAAAAATGTGCATTTGTTCACTTCCAATTGCATCAGTTCTCCGTCATGGCGGGAATCGGTCGCGATTCTGTCGAAGCTGAATTCCGAGAAGGATCTCCTTGATGCGCTCAAGGATGAAAAGCGAAAGCTGACCCTGCCCCCGGGCACCGAGCTGTTCAAGAAGCGCTCTCTCAATCACTCCAGCCTGAAAGGTTAATCATGGCCGCCCCCAAGAAGCCCGCAGCGAAAGCTGCCACCAAGACCACCACCGCCGTCGCTCGCCCGTCCCGTACTGCGGTGGCCATGCCCGAAGATGCCAAGGCCCAGATTGCCGCCGACATCGCCCGCTTGAAGGAGAAACTGGCCGCACCCAGTGGTGACGGCATTCAGGTTTCCCAGGACAAGCGATTCAAGTTCCCCGACGGCGAAAAGCTCACCGAGTTCAAGGGCATCATCATCGACTTCGTTTCGGTCAACGCCTACTACGAAGGCAAGTACGATGCGAATAACATCGTGCCACCGAACTGCTTTGCTCTCGGCAACGTCAAGAACGAAGAACTGGTACCGAGCGACAACAGCCCCGACCTGCAAGCTGAACACGGCAACTGCAAGACCTGCTGGGCCAACGCATTCAAGTCCGCCGAGAACGGCTCCGGCAAGGCCTGCAAGCAATCCGTCAAGCTGGCCATCCTCACCGATACCGGTGAACTTCAGCGCCTTGGCATCAGTTCCACCGGCCTGAAGGCATTCGGCATTTACGTCCGTGACGTGATGGACAGCTTCGGTACGCCGCCGTATGGCGTAATGACGACTTTCGTCTTCGATGAGGCTTCCGAGTACGCCTCGGTGCGCTGTGTCGATCCGCTGCAGCTCGACGACGAGCAGCTCGCCTACGCATTCAGCAAGCGCCAGGAAGCCCTGGACATGCTGATGGTTGAGCCCGACGTCAGCGAGTTCGAAGAGAAGGTAGTTGCCGCACGCAACAAGCCCAAGGGTCGCGCTGCCGCAACTGCCCCGGCCCCCAAGGGTCGTGCGGCCACCAGTCGCCGCGCCGCGTAAGTAGGCCGGAGGGTCCATGGATCAATTTCGCATCACCAAGGCCCTCCGGTCTGTTCGGTCTCTCGACGATGTCATCGACGAGATGACCGAAGAAGAAGTTCTGCATGTGCTGAGCATCGAAGTCGGAGCACGCCGGAGGGCCACGATGGTCACCCGGCTATTCCAAAAAGCCGTCGACTTGAATCGACAAACCTACGAAGCAACTCTCAAGGAGAAGTACAAATGGCCCGCGCCAAATCCCAAATTCTGAGCAAAGAAGACCTGAAGACCGCCAAGGCCGAAGCCAAGGCTGCGCTCAAGGAAGCACAAGCCGCCGCCAAGGCCGCTGCCGGCGCCCGCAAGACCCTGGACAAGGACTACAACGCCGCCGTCAAGCTCGCCGACAAGGAAGTGGTGGTCGCCGAGAAGGCTGTCGCCAAGGCTCAGGCCGACCTCGACGCCCTGACCCCGCAGACCTAAGTTCGCTTCCCCGCTTCGGCGGGGATATTTCAACCACTCGATATGCCATAACGATAATGGATCAGATTGCAATCAGGATGGACGCCTTGGGACCGATCGACTTCGATCCGCTCATCGCGGCGATCGCATACGCTCACATCAAAGACGGGCAGATCGTTGAGGTCAAGCACATCGCAATCAACCTTCATGCGCAGGCCCCGAAGAAAATCCATCCGACGTACTTCCGTTGGTGGGTCAACCAAACGGACGAACTTCGAAGCGTCTTCGCCTCCGACGGCGTCGCTTTGAACACGGCCATCCATCAGATCGAGATGCTGTGCTCGAGAACGAACACGAGTGTTTTCATGCCGGAAGACACCCGACGCACATTGCTGCCCAACTTCGAATCCCAAGATCTGCATGGTGCGATGTTCACACTTGGCCTGGGCAACTACATCGTGTTCAACCATGACCTTGATTGTCGACTTGCAGTCGAAGCCGACGCCGCTACACTGTGCGGCCTACACAGTCTGAAAGAGTCTCATGGCAACAAAGCCTGAGAACACCTTCCGTGAGGGTGTGCATCGACACTTGAAGGGCAAACCCGTTCATCATGAAAAGATGAGCAACCCCTACAGTTCTGGCACCGCCGATGACTGGTACAGCGGTAAGGGTCAAGACAGTTCGGATCTGTGGATCGAATACAAGTACATCCCGCGTCAGCCACAGCGGGGTTCGGTGAAGATCAACAAGTTGTTCAGCCCTCTTCAGCTGGAATGGCTCACTGGTCGACACCGTGAGGGGCGAAACGTGGCAGCGATCATCGGCTCCCCCAATGGTGGCTTAATCTTGCTGGACGAAGACTGGGGACTTGAGTCTGTAACAGTTGAATACTTCAACTCTCGAGTTCGCTCCAGACCTGATCTGGCCGCATGGATCAGGGAACAAGTCGAAGGGAAGTCATGCTCAGAATCTTGTCCTTTGCCGCGAGAGCGGCGAGCTTGACTTACCAGACTCTTGCAACAGGTGTGATGATCGGCGCTCTTGTGAGTGGCGTGGTCACGCACCTGCGCAAAAGGCGGTGAGTGGGCGGGATGGGTTTTGGCTTGATTCTCCTACGAGCTTGCCAGGGCTGAGGAGGTGACACCAAACCCATTCCCTCCCGCATTTTTTCAACCACAAAGGAAATCCTGATCATGTCCCACCTTGTAGAAACCATGGCATACGCCAACGCAGTTCCTTGGCATGGCCTGGGCAATAACATCGACGCCGACAGCAGCATTGAAGAATGGCAACGCATTCAAAGCGGCCTGGACTCGGGTGAGGGTCAAGTACCTAAAGAAAAAGGCATCACGTTCACCGAGCACGACATCCGCGGCAAGGTTGCAACGGATATGGATGACATTTTCAAAGCCAACAAGCTCCTCGGCCACTCATCTATTCAGATGACTGAGGATCGCATCAAGCAACGAAAGACCGACGTGGCCGAGCCACTCTCAAGGAGAAAGAAGTGAAAGTCAAAACGAGTGAGCTGATCGCCCCAGCGTTGGACTGGGCTGTGGCGAAGTGTGAAGAGTCGCGAGGACTGAAACTGTTCGTTCACCCAGACTTCCCTTACGTCGGGTACGAAATGGGTCGATGGTGCCCAACGACTGACTGGGGTCAGGGTGGTCCGATCATTGACGACAAAGAGATCACCATCGACTACCGGGATAACGAAACCCAAGCGCGTCGCTGGAAGCCTGGCGAGGGTGACTTCGTCGAGAGCCGTGCTGGTAAAAAGCAGGGACTTCTTGCGGCAATGCGCTGTTACGTCGCCTCGGAGCTGGGTGAAGAAGTAGAAGTTCCCAATGAACTCATCAAGGAATCCTGATCATGGCACATGAACTTGAACAAATGGCTTACGCCAACGCCGTCCCCTGGCATGGCCTGGGCAACAATGTCCAAGAAGACGCCACAATTGAAGAATGGCAGCAGCAGGCCGGCCTCGACTGGTCCGTGAGCAAGCGTCCGGTACACTTCGCAGGTGAGTGCGTTCCTGGCGCAAACAATGGCATTCACACGTTTAAGGACAAGTTCGTCTTGGTTCGTGACACCGACAGTCGCCCGTTTAGTGTCGTCTCTGGCCGCTACAAGCCGGTACAGCCGAAGGAGATCCTGGAGTTCTTCCGTGACCTGATTGCCACGCACGGCATGACCATCGAAACCGCCGGCAGTCTGAAGGACGGCAAGCGGATCTGGGCCCTGGCCAAGACTGGCGACGCGCACAAGGTGCTTGGCTCCGATCTGGTCAACAGCTACCTGCTGATCGCCACTTCCTACGACCTGACCTTCTCCACCCTGGCGCAGTTCACATCGGTGCGTGTGGTGTGTAACAACACCTTGCAGCAGTCGCTCAACGACTACATCAGCCGGGTGAGCATCCCGCACCTCAAGGACTTCAACGCCGACCAAGTCCATGAGAGCCTCGGCCTTGGTCGGGCTCAGTGGGGCGCGTTCTCGCAAGCCCTGGATGCCATCGCCAAGATCAAGCTCAGTGTGGGTGACGCTGGTCTGATCATCGCCAACGCGCTGAAGATTCCCCAGGACATCGAGGCCCCGTCTCCGAATCGCCAACACGTCATGCCGATCATGCGCCTGTTCAACGGTGACGCCATCGGGTCTGACGTAGTCGGACAGACTGGCTGGGGTCTGGTGAACGCGGTCACCGAATACGTCGACCATCACAAGCGTGCGCGCAACCAGGGCAATCGGCTGGACAACGCATGGTTCGGTGAGGCAGCCAACCTGAAAGACACGGTCTTCAAGAGTGTTCTAGAGATGGCCGGCTGATGACGTTCTTCGTGCAACACAACAACTCCGGTCGGGTGTTCATCGACACCCGACTGCACATCACGTCGACTCCGATTGAAGAAATCGAAGCCGACTCGTTCATCGAAGCCCGACTCCTACTCAACGAGCTGGAATTCGACAAGGTCGATGGTTATGGCTGGTTTCTTCCTGGGGTGCGAAATGGGTGATCAAATTGTTTGGTTTATCGTCGGGTCGATAGCTCTGATTGCGCTTGCTGTGATCATCAGCAATGTCCTTCATCGGCGGGCTGAGCAGCGGGCCAAGAAAAAGGCCCATGACGAATACGTCAAGGTCGTCACTGAGATGGAAGACCGAGTCCGAATCGCCAAGATCCGACCGGCTCCGGCATCGAATCCGTCGGGTGGTGACTGATGGAAGACAAACTTGCCAAGTACATGGGGATCGTCGATGCGATCGCAAAACTCTCGAAAGACCAGAGCACCCAGGTCGGCGCTCTCATCCTCGGCCCGTCGTTCGAGGTTAGATCGGTTGGGTACAACGGCGCACCGCGAGGCTGCTCGGCCGACGAAGATGAACGAGGCGTCACTCGCCCCGAAAAATACTTCTGGTTTAGCCACGCTGAACTCAATGCAATTACAAATGCGGCCCGTGTGGGGACTCCTCTTGGTGGATGCACTCTTATTGTCACTCACCCTCCTTGCATGGATTGTGCTCGCGCAATCGTCCAAGCCGGAATCATCGAGGTTGTCACACGAATGCCCGCCCCCGAATTCCTCGAACGATGGCGCGAGCATGCTGACCGGACGCAACGTCTCTTTGAAGAATGTTATGTGAAGTACGAGTGGCTTTAAACGAGTCGAATATGAAACTTAGACCTGATAATCCCGCCTTGGCCGAGGGTCGGTCGGTCTTCTTTTACAAGACCAAACCCGTTTCGGAAATAAAGCGGGTGCTTCAGCCGGCCGCTAACAACAGCAAGATCGGCAAGGGTTTCACCCACATTGCCAAAGGCAAGTGGCGGGGTGTGCCGATCTACACCCTCACGCTTGAAGAACGTGCGACGTGCCCGCGGGATTGCTCGAAGTGGGCGAATTGCTATGGCAACAACATGCGTTTTACCACTCGAATTTCACACATTGAGTCTGACGCTCTCTGTGCGAGAATCGAGTCAGAGCTACAAGACTTGCTCAGAATGTATCGACAAGTCTGCATCCGCCTTCACGTCCTCGGCGACTTCTTCAGCGTTGAGTACGTGCAGTTCTGGCACTCGATGATGGCCAAGCACAAGGATCTGCTGCTCTTCGGCTTCACGCATTGGAAGCGTGAGACTGAGATCGGCATGCAGCTCCAGGGCATCAACGTGGCCTTCCCAGAGCGCAGCTGGATCCGCTTCAGTGACCAGGGTGGCCCCATGTCGGCAAACGTCGAAGGTGAGGGCATCCCGTGCCCTGAGCAGACCGGCAAAACCAAGTCGTGCTTGACCTGCGGGATCTGCTGGTCGACGAGCGCGCCCGTGTCATTCAAGGAGCATTGACGATGAACTATGTTGTCACCCCGACCCATATCGATCTCATTCAGCCCGGGGATACAGTTGAAATTGATGGTCAACTGAAAACCGTGAGTCGGGATGTCATTAGGTGGGGCTTCATGGGAAAGACCCTCTGGGGTGACAGCTACAGGCTCGGCACACAGCTTGTACGACGTGCCGCAATCGAGAGAGCAAAGAAAGTTGAATCATGACCATTATCGAAACCCCGAGCTGGATCCTGAAAGACAAGACGGATCAACCCGTGGCCAGCGGTCAAACGGTTACATCATTTCGTGGTGACAAGGCGATTGTCACCGGTGGTCGCCCGCCTCTCACAGAAGAATCCACCGGTCGAGTGGTAGTTGCCGGCGGTAAGTATTACCCGTCGGTGTTTGATCTCAAGTTGGTGCGGAAATGATCCATTTTGACGAATTCCGTGAATCTGAAATGGCCGAGCTGGCCGCCATCAACAGAGCGTCTCGGGTTCGATTGCGAAAGCTGATGGCCCACCCTGATTGTCGCGACCCTGATCACCCTGGGTGCGATCGATGCAACGAAGAGGAGAAAGATGATGAGCTGGAAACCCGCAGTACAAGTCGGCGGTAGTCAAGATTGGAGCTACAACGCGCTCCGTTTCGAAACCAAGGAGGAAGCTATGGCCTTTGCCAGGGATCTAATGAATCGCTGGCTTCTCGTCACGGCGTTCGACGCCCACGAATCCGACGACCCCGTCACTTACAAACTGGTCGAAAACGATGTCGGCTTCGATTTCATTGCAGTTGAAAAGGAAAAAGCATGAAGCTCTATAAGATCCATCGTCCCGAATACATCTCCGAGGATGGTGATTTCAATTTCAGCAAACTGACCGAATTTGCCGGCAGCCAAGCCGATGCGCGCAAGCGCCGCCTGAATCTCGAAGAACCGCTGAAGCCCATCAAGTCGAAGTATCGTCCGAAGGTCGAAGTTACCGAAGTCGATGTGCCCACTGACAAGAAGGGTCTGATCGACTTCCTCAACGAATTGGTGAAGTGATGAACGACTATCCCGTTTACGTTGAGAATCTTCCTGACGATCAAGCTCAGCCGATTCGTGTTGATCCGCAAGACCCATTCATTGCCATCAAACAGGTGGACAACGCCGGCCCGGATGAGGCCATTCATTGGGTTCTTGTTCCCGGAAACGAACTCGAAGGCTTCATTCTTCGTCTCCGAGAAGCGGCCACCAAACTGGAGAGCGTGTGATGGCCAGGGCACCGATCACCGATCACATCAAAGGCAAAATCTGGACCGACACGATGACGATTACGTTTGATGGCAACATCGCCGGTGGAGTGGATACTTGCTTTCGTAGCCTCAAAGTCGAACAGATGGAAGGCACTCTCAAACGTCTGAACGAGATCTTTGAAGCACGAAAGGCAAGTGCTCAAGCTCATACGGAGATTCGAGCATGACAACCAAGCCCTTCCGCGTCATGAAAGGCGACCCGGTAGATCCACGCTTTCTTCGCTACCCGGTCGCTGTATTCCCGAAGTTCAATGGGTTCCGTGGGTACATGAAGGACGGCGTGGTCTATACGGCGTCGAACAAGCCTTTCAAGAATGGTCATCTTCAAGCTCTCTTCGGTCATCGCGACTTTGAAGGTCTCGACGGAGAGTTCGTCGTTGGCGACCCGGCGGACGGACAGCACAGCCTGGAGAAGACCTCCTCTGTTGTGACCTCGCAGAAACCGATTGACGATCTGCGTTTCTACGCCTTCGACTGGATCGGTGATCTCAACCTTCCGTTCGGCGAGCGTTATGACAAGCTCCAAACCCTCCCCGACATGGACGGTTACAAGAACTTCATGGTCATGAAGGCGCCGTTCGAACTCGCTTACAACTGGAATGACGTACAACACATCGAACGTCGGTACGTCGCCCAGGGCTGGGAGGGCGTCATCACTCGCGACCTTTCCGCCCCCTACAAGTGCGGGCGCTCCACGGCTCGCGAGGCGTACATGGGTAAGCTCAAGCAGTTCTCCGATGCTGAGTTCCGAATCGTCGGTTGGGAAGAGCGCATGCACAACGGTAACGAGGCCACGGTCAGCGAAACCGGTCGCACCAAGCGTTCCACAGCCAAGGCCGGCAAGACTGGCCGGGGCGACCTCGGTGCCTTCATCCTTGAGACCGATGAAGGTCACAAGTTTGGTTGCGGTACCGGCTTCACCGACGACCAGCGTAGGGCCTTCTGGCTCATCAAGGAAGAATTGGTCAAGAACCGTGAGTATGCCAAGGTTCGTTTCCATGAAACCGGCACGAAGGACGTCCCTCTCTTGCCGGTGTTCATCCAAGTCCGTCCGAAGGAGGACATGACGAAATGAAAACCATCAACACCAAAGCCCGAGCCATTCTCGAAATCGACCCCAAGGATCTGAAGCAAAACGACCCGGGTGCCAAGTTCGACGCCGGCAAGGTCGAAGTCGGCCTGATCTTCGACGATATGCCTCGCGCCCTCCTGGCTGTGGCCGAGATCGGCACCTACGGCCGGCACAAGTACAGCAAGGGTGGGTGGAAGCATGTTGTAAACGGTGTCGAGCGCTACACCAACGCGATGGATCGCCATCGCCTGAAGGAAGGTATCGAGTCGGTAGATCGGGAGACGGAAATGCTCCACGCCGCCCACCTCGCCTGGAACGCATTAGCTCGTCTTGAGCTGATGATTCGTGAACAACAGTCTGACGAAGTCTGAAGGAGTCAATTATGGCAACCAAGAAACCCGCACCCAAGACCGCCAAGGTCACCAAGCCCACCACCCCCGCTGACCTCATGGTGGTGTTCGACGCCAAGGCTGCCCGCGAGGCCCTGGGCCTGAACCAGAGCCAGTTCTGGAACCGTGTGTTCGTCACCCAGAGTGGCGGTTCCCGCTACGAAAACGAGCGCTCGGTTCCGAAGTCCGTCCAGGCGCTGCTGGTCCTGGCCTACGGCACACTTGACGAAGCCAAGGTGATGTTCGATCACCTGCGCAGCGAAAAGAAGGTCGAAGAGCAATGATCCAATCTCAAATTGTTGTCAAATACGACGACCACATGGGCAGTGACCTCAAGGTTGTCAACGCCGCCAGGGCCAGCTTTGGCAAGGAAAGCGAATGGGAATATCGCTGCTGGAGCTGCAATGGACTTCTCGACCCCAGCAATGACATTTGCCCTCACTGCAAGGAAGACAATTCCGGCGGCAGCAAAAATGACAATCGACATCTCTCCACCAAGGATGTTCGCTTGATCCAGTTCCTCGCTCGCGGTTACACCAGCGAGGAATGGGACGCTCTGGCCAATGAATTCCTGATCGCCGAGAAGCCCGAAGAGATCAAGCATCTGATCCGCTCCGTTCGGGTCAAGGCCCAGCACTGGGCCCCGTTCGCTCACCCGCACCTGTCGGTTCGCATCAAGGCTCCAATCTTCGTTGTTCGCCAACTGGCGAAACATCAAGTCGGTGGTGTGTGGTCCGAAGTCAGCCGGCGGTATGTGGACGAGGAACCCGAGCTGTGGTTCGAGCCGGTGTTGCACAAGCGCCCTGTTGGCAACATCAAGCAAGGTGCGTCGGCAGAAGTGGCTGAAGAGCCTTACATCTTCTTTCACGACCAGATTCTGACTCGCACCGACCTCGCTCAGCTGAACGTCGACTGGTACATGGAGGCGGTGCGTATGGGTGTTGCCCCTGAAGAGGCCCGTGAGCACCTTCAGCTCAACATGATGACCGAGTGGCTGTGGACTGGCTCACTGCTCTTCTTCGCTCGGGTATGCAACCAGCGCCTGGACCCTCACGCCCAGGGCGCCACCCGCGAGGTGGCCGAGGCCATCTACCCGATCCTGGCCGAGCACTTTCCTGTGTCTACCGAGGCACTGATTTACAA
>JAOQMQ010085056.1:0-19410 GCA_027563845.1 Erythroxylum subrotundum | reverse complement strand
ACCCTCAATTCATATAATTCTTTTTAATACTAACAATGCATCACAAGTAATACTTTAGCAACAAATCTAATTTCACTTAATCCCTTCATTTAATAATCATAACCTACACAATAATTTATTCCAACCAAATTAAAAATATCAAACTAAAATCTCAAAATAATTTGAACATGCTTAATGCGAATCGGGGCCCAACAGGTAAAGCTAATTCAACAGGTCCTAGTGTTAGGACTAAGGTACAGAGTAACCAACTACAGTCTCAGGCCATGACCTTTGCTATTACGAGATAGGAGGCACAGAATTTCCCAATTGTTATTACAGGTGTGTTACATATCTTTAATTTTGAGGCATTTGCGTTGTTAGATCCCGGATCTATACATTTATTTATTACCCCACATCTCGCATCTAAATTGCATTATGAGAGAGATATGTTGAAAATTGGCTTAGAGGTGAGAACTCCAGTAGGTGGTACTGTAATGATTGGAGAAGTACATAAAGGGTGTATTATTTGGGTTGACTAGGCTGAGTTGATAGCCGATTTGATAGTACTGAAATTGAAAGAGATATACCTTATTTTATGTATAGATTGGCTTACTGTTCATAGGGTTGTGATGAATTGTTACACTAAGGAAGTTATTCTTGAATCTCCTACTCAACTAAGGGTGATATTTTGAGGTGTTAGTCAAGCAATGCTAGCCAGATTGATTTCATCAATGAGAGCTTTTAGACTGATTCAAAGTAGATGTGAGGCCTATTTAGCCTATGTGATTGATACTAGAGTTGAGCAGACATTACAGGATATTCCTAATGTTAGGAATTTTCTAGATGTTTTTTCCGCTAAATTATCGGGATTACTACCAGATAGGAAAACGGAGTTCACTATTGACCTTGTCCCAGGTAATGCTCCTATATCTATTCCTCCTTATAGGATGGCACCTGTGGAACTTAAAGAACTTAAAATTCAGTTGTAGGAGTTAATAGATAAAGGTTTTATCAGACCTAGTGTGTCACCTTGGGGAGCTCCAGTTTTGTTTGTAAAGAAGAAAGATGAGATTTTGAGACTGTGCATTGATTATAGGCAATTAAATCGGGTGATAGTGAAGAATAAATATCCATTATCGAGAATAGATGATTTAGTCAATCAATTACAGAGAGCTCAGTTGTTTACTAAACTAGATTTGAGGTTAGGGTATTATAAATTGAAAATAGCAGAAGCTGATGTACCAAAGAGTGCATTCAGAACCAAACATGGACGCTTCGAGTTTTTAGTGATGTCTTTTGGATTGACGAATGCTCCAGCTACCTTTATGGCATTGATGAATAAAGTATTCCTACTTTACTGAGATCACTATGTTATTGTATTCATAGACAATATCTTGGTGTATTCAAGGAGTAGAGAGGAACATTATGAGCATTTAAGGTTAATTTAATAGATAATGAGAGAGGAGCAATTGTACGCTAAGTTTAGTAAGTGTGAATTATGGCTTGATCAGATGGTGTTCTTGGGTCATATAGTATCCTGATAGGGTATAGAGGTAGACCCAAAGGAAGTTGAGGTCGTGATGAAATGGGAAGCACCTAAAATATGTGTCAAAGATTTGGAGTTTTCTTGGGCTAACAGGTTATTACAGGAGGTTTGTTGAGGGGTTTTCATTGATCTCAGCCCCTTTAACAAAGCTTTTGAGGAAGAACGTACCTTTTTGATGGACTGATGAATGTCAAAGGAGCTTTGATGAGTTAAAACATCGATTAACTATTGCACCAATTTTGGTTATTCCATCTAGATCTGGAGGATATGTTATATACAGTGATGCTTCACACCAGGGGTTAGGTTGTGTTTTGATGCAGTATGGTAAAGTGATTGCTTATGCTTCGAGACAGTGAAGGCCTCATAAGTTCAATTATCCAGTTCATGATTTAGAGCTTGCTGCAGTAGTGTTTTCTTTGAAAATTTGGAGACATTATTTATATGGTGAAATGTTTTAGATTTTTACATATCATCAAAGTTTGAGATATCTGTTGAGTCAAAAAGAACTTAATATGAGACAAAGGAGGTGGATTGAGTTGCTTGAGAATTATGATTGCATGATAGAGTATCATCTAAGTAAGGCTAATATTATAGCCGATGCATTAAGTAAGAAGTCTAACAGTAGTGTAGCACAAATTCAAGCATCGAGGTTAGCAAATCTAGTTGAACTGAGAGCACTGAAAGTTGAGCTAAGTTTGGGACAAAATGAATCATTATTAGCTATGTTGAAGGTTAGACCGGTATTATATGAAAGGATATTAATAGCTCAAAGCAAAGACCCAGAAGTGGTGAAGATTGCAGAGAAGTTAAATCAGAATATGAGTTCTGGGTTTGAGTTGAGAAATAGTAAATTGTGGTTAAATCAGAGATTATGTGTACTAGATGTTGATGGTTTGAGAAAGGAAATTTTGGAGGAAGCACACATAGCTGCCTATGCTATGCATCCTGGTACTACTAAGATGTGCAATACTTTGAAAGAACATTTTTGGTGGCCAGGGATGAAGAAGCAAGTGGTTGAGTATGTTGCTAGGTGTTTGATATGCCAACAAGTTAAGGCAGAGCATCAGGCACTAGTTGGAAAATTGCAGTCATGACCTATTCTAGAGTGGAAATGGGAGAGGATTACAATGAATTTTATTATGGGTTTGCCGAGAACTCTGAGGCAGCATGTTGTCATATGGGTCATTGTTGTCATATTAACAAAATTAGCTCATTTCTTACCTATTTGAGAGAATAACACACTAGATCAGTTATCTCAAAGATATGTACAAAAGATAGTGAGGTTACATGGGGTCCTAGTGTCTATTGTATCAGATCGAGCTCCCATATTTACTTCTAGATTTTGGGGCAGCCTACAGACAACATTGGGTACAAAGTTAAATTTTAGTACAACGTTTCATCTTTAGACAGACGGTCAGAGTGAGAGGACTATTCAGACTGTTGAGGACATGCTTAGGGCTTGTGTTTTATAGTTTCAAGGAGCATAGGATAAGTATATAGCTCTTATTGAATTTGTATACAATAATCATTATTATAGTAGTATTGGTATGGCTCCATATAAGGCATTATGTGGCAAAAGGTGTCGAGTACCTTTGTACTGGGATGAAGAAGGCCTAACGATTGTTAAAGGCCTAGAGTTGATTCAAGATACTATTAATAAGGTCAAATTGATCCGTAGTAGGATTAAGGCGGCTCAAGATAGGCAAAAGAGTTATGCAGATCAACACCGAAGAGATATGGAGTACCAAGTAGGAGACAAGGTATTTTTGAGAGTGTCGCCCTAGCGAGGAGTGTTAAGATTCGGTAGAAAGGGAAAGTTAAGCCCTAGATATATCGATCCCTATGAGATTACTGAGAGAGTTGGACTATTGGCTTACAAATTAACATTACCACCAGGAATGTCTCAAATTCATAATGTATTTCATGTTAGTATGCTCAGGAGATATCGGTCAAATCCAGCACATATATTACTGGCACAGGAGGTTGAGAATGCAAACAATTTGAGTTATATAGAGTAACCAGTTAAAATAGTTGGATATCAGACTAATCAATTGAGAAACTATGTAATTCCTTTGGTTAAAGTCCTTTGGAGGAATTGTTCGAGAGAGGAAGCTATGTGGGAGACTGAGGAGAACATGAGGAAACAATACCTCCATCTATTTGATCAATCAAGTAAGAATTTCGAGGACGAAATTTCTTAAGAAGGGGAGAATTATAATAGTCGATTTCCAAAACAACTGAGAGTTGGAGTGTTAGATTACTTAGTCACATGAATTACATCATATTAGAATGAATTTGGTGCATTTAGGATATGATTTTATGATTTCATTTACATACATAATATGAGCATATACACATGACTATTAATTTAGAAAAATTGCACTCAATTTACATGTTCCGGGATATAAAAGTTTCGAAATAATTGCGACATGATTATGCATTTCTAATGTCTTGTATTTTGATTTACAAATAAAAGGAATTGATGGATTACAATTAGGAATTTGAAGTTTATTTGTCACAATTGGAAGATTGATGGATTAAAATGTACATATAGACTAGGAAAATTTTCAAGTAGTAAGACAAGTTGACATGTGAAAATTTAGGATGACTAAGCCTATAAAACAAGTGACAAATGGCTTAGGAATTTAGTGACATTTGGTAGCCAAGAAGGATGACATGTATCTTGCTTAAATACATGACAAGTGTATTTAAAGAAAGAACACTGATCCTACACCATGTTACCAACACATTCACCTTCTTTTGTTATGTTTTTGCTGTATACTCTCTCCTTCTTCTCCCTCTCATTGTTGAAATCCACACCTCACTCACATCTTTAGATTTCTACCCTAATTCTGTACATTACCACCCCAAAATCCATGCAAAATCCATCATAAAGATAGCTTTAGATGCAGAATATTGTTACATTTCCTATCTTCTTCTTATCATTACCGAAACCCCTCAATATTCTTGAAAGGTTCTTGCATGTATGTGAGACAAAGTAGGCTTGATACATTGAGGTGACATTTGAGCTGAACAAGTAAGTGAAGTACTGATCTATTGTGGTATGTGTTAGCAGAAATTATGATGACTGATTAGGGATAGATTGAATGTGGTATTCGTTTTGAAATTGTGCTGGAAAATGATGAATAAAAAGGGGTACCTTATGTTTTGTTTTTGGATGCATGACAACAGTAGCTTATGGGCTGGTATATGGATGATTTAAGTTAGGATTTGAAGTATAATTGATGATGAATTCATGCTAAAGATTGGTGTTATTGAAGTGTTTTCAAATCTGGAAAAGTTAGGACTGCAAGTATGATGATATAAAATGAATGGTAATGAAACAAATGAGCATATTTTTGTGAGATTTAATGTAACCAATATGGAAGTTAAATTAACTTGAAATGAAGTAACCTCAAAGGACGTGAAATCTGGAAATTTTCAGGTGTTAGTGATGTATCTAAGCTTGTAAAATTTGTGAAGTATTGAAGGTAGTAAAATTACACACATTAGTGATATTGATGACAAATTCTGGAATTTTAATTTCAGCCTTATGTACATATTGAACTAGCTGAGAAAAATCACTCTAAATTAGTACATTTGGACTTAATTAAGGCTAGCAATGAGCCTAGATTGTTGTTTGATTAATTGTTTAAGAGCTTGATAAGTATATGTAGTTAATTGATGTCATAACCTAAAGAATGGATTGTTTTGTTATGGTTGTGTTCAAAGCTGGAAATTATGATTTGTTGAAGGAATAAATGAGTTCTTTTAATGCAAACATGAAGGACATGAGTAATGTGTATAAGGTATGGATGAATGAGCATTGCAAAACATGGGTTAATTATGAATGAGAATTGGGTAAATGTATTAATATATATTGCTGGAAAAAGTTTGGTGAATGTATAGATCTAGCTTGATCATGAAAGTGTTCAAGGATAAGTGTAATGTATGGTTGATGAAATTGGAGTAAATCAAGCTAACTTAAAGGTACAAACCTATTTGCAAAATGGTAGTATACAAGATATAATGTTTGAATGGTCTTAGGGTGTATAAGCACAAATTGAATAGTCAAGATCTATGCATAAGAATACATACCCAGAAAGTCAGTTAAGCATGTATTGAAACATGACACATATACATGTGTATGATTGTATATTCATATGATTAAACAAATTAGTGATTTGTGAACTATGTGTGTATTGCATGATGATAGACGCGTAAGGTGATCGTCAACATCCAAACATTACCAGAACATCGAGGCAATAGCTTTTCTAGAGCGTACTGTGAGTCAACTTAGATGTGTAAACTCATTTATATGTGCTTTTGTATGAATTTTATGTTTAATATGGAATGTGTGTATAACTGATTGATAAATGTCAGACTTAGATTTGAGGAGTTTGATATATGTGGCATGAGTACACAGAGATGAAAGGAAATGAAAACATAGCATATGAAATGATGCATCTCATCACTTTGAAATGCATGATCAGATAAAGGAGTTGAGACTGGAGTGACTGATGTGCAAAAAAGAGCTTTGATCTCAGGATTATGAAAAAAAGCCTCAGGCTTAGATAATATAGACTCAGTATCCATAATGGATACAGGCCATAAATGATCTCGGTATCTACATCAAATACGAGACAGTAAATTGGGTTGATAGGCACTTGGTCATAACAAAACAAAATGAGAATGGAAATACATGTGCATTTGCATATACATCCCTACATGTATCAAATGATTGAATTGAAATGAATTGTTGAATTGTTTTGAAATAGTGAATTATAGTTGAAGTTAATGGAGGATGTATTGTGATATGCAATGCTAGCTTACATGATATGCTTATGGAAGTATGATAAACTTTGATATACTTGTTTTTGTGATCTGACTTGAATGAATACATCGATGATGGTTCACTCACTGAGTTCATAAACCCATCAAAATTACAATGTTGTTTTTCAGGTTCAAGGGAGTTCTAGCTACTAAGGTGATATAGTAGAAGTTTAGTACTTGCATTTTGAGGATAAGAATGGCTCAATCGTCTGATCAATTGAATCTAAGGAGTCTAGTTAGAGTCTTTTGCATTAGCATCCCATATCATGTTACACATTTTTGTACTAAGATTAAACTCTCAACTATTGTGTAATGTATATGTGGATTCTGAATTATAATGACATATATGACTTTATATGTTTGGGAAAGAAATGGGAAGAAATGAATGTTTTGAATGCTTATGATATGTTTGACGATTCAGATTGAGTTAATTTGATTGTCCTAATGTATCATTTCCGTAGAGTATGTTCTCGAATATCCTCTGGTATGTTCTGGCTTACACTCTATGGGAGCGGTATGTTACATATCTTGTCTTATTCTTCTAGAGATAGTTCACAGATTAGATGATGTTTTGCCTTAGCGTTTAGCTGTGCATTTCTTTTATTAGCATCAGACCATACTTCTACATTTTCTGTATTGGGAAGTGTAGCTCCAACTCTAATGGCTTGCCAGACTTTAATATCTACAAATTGGATATAGGTTGTCATTCTCTCTTTTCAGTATAAGTAGTTGTTTCCATTAAAGTAAGGAGGCTTTGAAACAAAATGTCCTTTAAGGCATCTCAAATTATTGTCATGATCTGTCACATGCTGTAAAACATCATAAATGTGAAACCTTGCTCTGATACCAAATGATAAAGCAAATACACACAAGAGGGGGGTTAATTGTGTGTGACTTGAAAATTTTTCCAAGTTACATTCAATTCGTATAAAGACAGGGGCCTGTTAAAATTTAAAACAATAGGAGCCTGTCAAATGATAGAAGCCTGTTAAATGACAGGAGCCTATTAGATGATCGAAGCCTGCTAAATAATAGGAGCCTATTAAACGATAAATCATGTTAAAATAATTTAAAATAGAAGGCGCATGGTAAAACTAAAAGGAACCTCTTGCAAGTTTAAAAATATAAGGAGCGTATTATAAAAGTGAAGGAGCCTCTTGTAAAAATGAAAACACAAACAATATAGTGCGAAATTTAAAAGTTAAAGAGAGAGAGAAATGATGCAGTTGATTTATACTAGTTCGGCTTATAACCTAAGCCTACATCCAGTCCCTAAGTATCCAACTTGAGTGTTTCACTAAAATCCTAAGTAGTAATTTGACGAGCCTCTTCAAGCTCACTAGTACATATTTTTCAAGATTCTCTAACCTTCCAAATTAGTAGTATTTAACTAGCCTCTATAAGCTCTCAACATATGAAAATGTAATTTGCTCAATATAAGCTTCAATTATCTATCTCAAAAAGAATTTTCACTTTCTAATGCACAAGAGATTTGATAAGAATATGACTTTCAAGAATATTGATGTTGTTGACGCAATTCACGAGTCTGATATGTATTCGCAAAAGTAGTGGCTCTTCCTTAAGTAAACATTTCCTTCAACTAGCCGGTGCTTCACTTGCATCCTTAGTCAACTGGATGAATTTAAATCAGAATAACTTTGATGTCATCTTTGCCAAAAATCTTCCGGTAATCACGGAGCTAATATACAACCTTCATAATTAGTAGGATCCTTTCAGATAAACCACTTCTAATAAGTTAAGTTCATAAAGAAGGTTGCTTCAAAAAAAGGAAGCATAATTTTTATGATTTTATTTCCTTTTGAGAATTAACCAGTTAAGAATAAAAGGAAATAAGTCTAATGATAACAAGATTCTTCCGGATATTGTGAAATAAATAAGGTAGCTTCATTCGAAAGGTTCCTACAAGAAAGAAAGTATTTCTTCTATGATTTTATTTCATTTTGAGAGTTAGACTGTTAATTGTACAAGGAAATAAATCCAATTTAAATTTTGAAATATTTTGTGATTATCATCAAAATCATTAATAATAAACCTTGACCTAACATCTGTTAGTTGATTGGTTGAACTAACATGACTAGTAATGATGCAACCAGACAAAACTTTATCTCGAATAAAGTGACAATCAATTTCTATTTGTTTGGTTCTTTCATGAAATACTAGGTTAGAAGCACTATGGAGAGCAGCTTGATTATCACACAATAACTTCTATTAAGATATTTGGTTTAGGCATTTTTCAATAATTGGACAAACGTATCTACTATTGATAATTAGTTTAAAATCCAAATCAAGGTGGGATTGGATTTCTATATGATCTGAAAGTTGAAATTTAAATATCTGATATCTTGGACAAACGTATGGAATTAGAATTCTATCTAGTTAAAGATCTCTTGCACATGACGTTAGTGAGGTCAATTGCCATGTGCTCTACAGGTCTGATGTGCATGGATTGATTGTGTGGGTGAGGTATCTTTGTGTGTTGTTCACGGCTTGGTGTGGGTTTTTTGTGAGTGGTTCACGGCTGGGTGTTGTCTTTTAGTTGATTGCATTGTGGATGTACTAACAACTGTGAGTTGTTTGTCATTGGTTGTTAATCGGATGGAAAGGCTGCTGGGCTACTTCACGTTGATACTTAATCCATCTTATTGTTTAAGCATAGATATGGCTCTTGCGTGATTTCAGTGAAGCCCTATTTTTATTTGATCTGTGATGTTTGATATGTTCTTGTTGTACCCATGAACTTCTCCATGAATTCCTTTTTAGTTGTGACTTCATCTGGGTTCAATTGTGGATTAATTTTGGGTGTGGTTAGCGTCTCTCTTGTGGCTGTGCGATTGTTGATTTTGGATGATTTTGGCAGTTACATTTTCCTCTATTTTGAACGTTCATTGAGAGCAATTGGGCAGCTGGTTTTTCTAGGTATTGCTGAATTTTTCTGTTAAGGGATCACGTAATTTTGTGGCTATCATTTTTGGTGTTGGTGTGCGAAAATTTCAGAAGTTTTCGTGACTTTGTAGCTGTTATTTTTGTTGATGGTTTGGTGCGAAAAACTTCGATAGTTGTCTTGGTTGTTACAACTTTATTGGGTTAATGTTTCAATGATGAAATGTTTGTAGATTTGAGACATTTTGTGGCTACTGTGTGTGGGATCTTTCAGTGACTATATCGAAGATTCATAACAGATTTCTTGGTTGACTTCTTTCCGTTCTTTCATTGATGAAGCGGCATATTTAGGGGAGTTGCTTTTTATCTCGAGTGTTTTCGTTTATGTTGAATTTTGATTAATCACTTGAGTTGTTTATTTTATTTTATTTTCATTAAATATTGTTTGAGAAAATCCTCTGTTGAGGTCAATGCGAGACATTTTTTACTATTAGGTGTGAAATTCTTTCACGAGTTATGAGGACGGGGGATAGTGTCAAGGGTTAAGTGGTATCGGCTCAATAAAGCCTTGTATAAAACTATTGTCATTAGTGAAAGAATTAAGTTGGGTGAGGGCCTCACAGATATAGGCAAAGTATGCCAAATTGCATTAACAAATATTGGTGTTGATTTATATTTGTGTGTTTGATTTTTTTGATTTTTGATTGTGCTAGAAACGACTGCGGTAAAATCTGAAAGTTTGTGAAACTACTACACCCCTTCATATTTTTCAATTGGTATCAGAGCAAGGTTACCGATTTAGAACTTGGTATATCAAGTTGGTGCATATCTATGTTTCACAATTATGGCTATAAGAGAAGGGGGCATCAATCATCAGACCACTGTTGTTAGATGGTTCAAATTATCTTACATGAAAATCACAGATGAGAGTATTCATTCAGGCAAAAGGAACAAAAGCATGGAACTCGATTTTAAATGGCTTGACACATCTTGTGACGACTGATGAAAATGGAGAAGTAGTGCTTAAAGATGCATTTGAGTGGTTAAGGGCTAAAGAAGAGAGAGCGCTTGGAAATTCTCAAGCCTTGCACGCCATCTTCAGTGCAGTTGATGAAGGTTGCTTTGCTATAATATCAGCCTGTGAATTGGCGAAAGAAGCGTGGGACACTTTGCAGACTATACACGAAGGATCGAAATCTGTGATAGCCTCAAAACTTCATATATAAGCTGTGAGATTTGAAGAGCTGAAGATGGATGAGAGTGAAACCATTGGAGACTTCCATGAGACATTGCGTGATATACAATCCAAGTACATCAACTCGGGAAGAAGTACTCTAACCTGAAACTGATTAAGAAGACATTGAGATCATTGCCTCTGAGATTCAGACCAAAAATTGCGGCCATCAAAGAAGCCAATGATGTCACTGAATTGTCTTTTGATAAGGTAATTGGGATTCTTACCAACTTTGAGATGAATTTGTTGAGGGATAATCGAGAGAAGAGCAACAGATTGTCATTGCAAGTTGAGATTGGTCAAGTCGTGAATGACTTCGAAGATGAATCCGATGAGAATAAGGATATGGAGTTATTGACAAGAAATTTCAGTAAGTGGTTAAAGAAAGTGAAGAAGGATATATTTCACTTTAGGTAAAACGGTGAGAGCCCATTAAATAGTAATTTCAAACAATAAGGGAAATCTTAAAAGGTGAAAGAAAAGTGAAGAAAATTCAATGTCATGAGTATCAAGGCTTCGGACATGTGCAAGCAGAATTTGCTAACACCTTGAAGAAGAGAAAATGGAAGTCTTATACAAGCACTTAAAGTGAGAATGAATCCGGAAGTGAGTATGGTAGTGAAGAAAAAGCTGTGAATAGTGCTGTGTTAGTTGCTTTATACAACAAAAGTCCAATTACTTGCTTTACGGAAACCAAGAAGGAAGTAATCGATGATGAAAATGTGAGTAAATTAAAAAATTCTAGAAAAAAACGCAAAAAAATCAACTCAAAGCTCAATCTCAAATTATGACAGTGATGACAGTACTTTAGATGATAAAAAGGAAGGTATTTATGAAGCTTATGAGTTAATGTAAGAAAAATGAGAAGTTAAAGGAGGAAAACTCTACCATGAAGAACACCATTCAAGATCTTGAGAAGAAGTTGTTATCTACAATAGCTGAGCTTAATGAAACAAAGTTGAAGTTGTTCAATACGAAAAATGGAATAATAATGTTAAATGGAGGTACCGAAAAGTTAAAAAAATAGTTGGAAATTGGTAAGACTAGAGGAGACCTTCAAGGCATTGGCTATAGAGGTGAATGTTTCAAGTCGAATGATGAGAAAATTGGTGCGACCAGATCTGTCCAAGGAGAAATCTTAAAGAAAAATTGGAGGTTCATACCTATATGTCAGTTTTGTAGAGTAATTGGGCACTTAAAACCAAAATGTTACAAGTTGTTACAAATGATGTTTCAAAGTGGTCAAAATAAAAAATATAGACACTCTCCATTAAATTTTCAACAGGAACCCATGTTACCGAAGCACTCTTGGGTTAGAAACAAGTACAAGCACAAAGACATAGTGAAGGGAAAATAAGAAATTGTCCAAATTCACAGTTAGTTACCGCTTCTGAAGAAACTATTCAGACTGAGGATAAGTCAAGTACTTCAGATGAAGAAATCAACCAGACAGTTGATGACCGAGATAATGTGACGAAGAATAAGCCCAAGTTTGAATTTCTTCGAGGGGTACAAGGACTGTATGCTATACATTTTTTAAGTATAGTTTGATATTATTTATTAAAAACACAAAAAAGAGGTTCAAAGGAGTTATCATTTAGGCTTTCTAACTTTTATTTATGGGTTTTCTAAGATTCAATTGATTGATGTGTACATGAGGCTATGCTTGATGATGTGGTTTATGAATTTGATCAGTCTTATGAAGATGGAATTGAAGTGAGCAATGATATGTTGGCATATGTATTAGCTGGTAATAAATTGTCATCTTAACTTTTTACTTTTGCACTACGTGCTTATGATTCTTCCTCTGCACCTACTATTAATTTTTATGCTTCTTTATTCACTGAGATTGATTGCATTGAAGGCATTCTTTGTTTTGGCATTGTTTTGTCCTAAAAGGGAGTCATCATATTGTTTTTGGTGACTGCTTAATTTAGGGGGAGATTTTAAGGTATCTCTGTCACTATTAGTCTTGCTTTTTAGCATCTTTTTATCCCAATGGGGAGAAATTTGGATGATTGGATAATTGTTCATTATTGTTTCTTTAGATGTTTCTTATACTTGAAGAACTTGATGGATGTTCTTTGGAACTTGATGTTGGATTAAGGGGGAGTTCTTTTCTTATGTAGATTATATGTCCAATTATTTCATTTAGGGAGAGTTTCGATTATGTAACAAATATGGCAAAAAAGGGGAGATTGTTAAGATATTTGGTTTTGACATTTTTTGATAATTGGAAAAACATATCTACTATTGATAATTAGTTTAAAATCAAAACCAAGGTGGAATTGGATTTCTATATGAAATGAAAGTTGAAATTTAAATATCTGCTATCTTAGACAAATGTATGGAGTTAGAATTCTATCTAGTTAAGATCTCTTACACATGACGTTAGTGAGGTTAATTGCCATATGCTCTACAGGTCTAATGTGCATGGATTAATTGTGTGGGTGAGGTATCTTTGTGTGTTGTTCACGGCTTAGTGTGGGTTTCTTGTGAGTGGTTCACGGCTGGGTGCTGTCTGTTGGTTGGTTGCGTTGTAGATGTACTAACGACCGTGAGCTGCTTGTCGATGGTTGTAATTGGATGGAAGGGTTGCTGGGCTAACTTCACGTTGATGCTTAATCCATCTTATTACTAAAGCATAGATATGGCCCTTGTGTGATTTCGGTGAAGCCCTATTGTTGTTTGATCTATCATGTTTGATACGTTTCTGCTGTACCCTTGAACTTCTTCATGAATTCTTTTTTGGGCATGACTTCATCTGGGTTCAATTGTGGATTAATTTTGGGTGTGGTTAGCGTCTCTCTTGTGGCTGTGTGATTGTTGATTTTGGATGATTTTGGCAGCTACGTTTTCCTTTGTGACGTCCATTTAAAGCAATTGGGCAGCTGGTTTTTCTGGGTATTGTTGAATTTTTCTATTAAAGGATCACGTAATTTTGTGGTTGTTGTTTTTGGTGTTGATGTGCAAAAATTTCAGAAGTTTTTGTGACTTTGTAACTGTTGTTTTTATTGTTGGTTTGGTGCAAAAAAATTCAGTAGTTGTCTTGGTTGTTACAGCTCTATTGGGTTAACATTTCAGTAATGAAAAGTTTGTTGATTTGAGATATTTTGTAGTTGCTATACATAGGATGTTTCAGTGACTATGTCGAAGATTCATAACAGATTTCTTAGTTGACAACTTTCCGTTCTTTCGTTGATGAAGCGGCATATTTAGGGGAGTTGCTTTTTATCTCAAGTGTTTTCGTTTATGTTGAATTTTGTTTAATCACTTAAGTTGTTTATTTTATTTCATTTGCATTAAGCATTGTTTAAGAAAGTCCTCTGTTGAGGTTAGTATGAGGTGATCCTACTATTGGGTGTGAAATTTTGTCACGGGTTGTGAGGACGAGGGATAGTGTCAAGGGTTGAGTGGTGTCGACTTAGTAAAGTCTTATATAAAACTATTGTTATTAGTGAAAGAATTAAGCTAGGTAAGGGCCCCGCAAATGTAGGCAAGGTGTGCTGAACTGTGTTAACAAATATCGGTGTTGATTTATATTTATGCATTTAATTTTTCTGGTTTTTGATTGTGTTAGAAACGACTGCTAAAAAATCTGAAAGTTTGCGAAATTACTACACCCCTTTGTAGTTTTCAACTTCTTCTGTGATACTTCTGCAAATGTTAACTCTTGAACTAGTTGCTTCAACCAAATAAGCTCACAAGTTGCTAGAGCCAAATAAGCTCACTAAGAAATGTGATATTTGTTGGAGATGATGAGTAGAATCGAGAAGATTCAAAAAATGTAACATCAGTAGAAAAAAATATCGATATGTTGATGGAGAATAACATTTATAACCTTTTTGAAGACCCGAGTAACCTAGAAAAATACATTTGGTGGATTTAGCTTACAGTTTATCTTGACTAGGGGAAGAGATATGAACGAAACATGTGCTGCCAAAGACTCATGGTGGAAGAGAGAAAAATGGTTGATCAGGAAATAGGATAGAATGGGATACCTAATTCTGTAGACTAGATGAAGGCATGTGATTAACCAAGAAGTGCGCAGTTAAGACAACATCTGCCTAATATTATGATGAAGCTTGATTGTGTAAAAGCAAGGTACGAGCAGTTTCTATGAAATATCTACTCTTACGTTTAACAATCCCATTTTGTTGTAGAGTACAAGCACATGAGGTCTGATGAAGAATTCCTTGGGAGGACATGAATTGGGTAAAAGGAGTGGACAAATATTCACGAGCATTGTCAATTCTGAACACATAAATATTAGTGTTAAATTGTGTCTTAATTTTTGCATATAAAGATTTAAAAATAGAATATAATTTTGGACGAGCTTTTATTAAAAATACCCAAGTGCAACAAGAATAATTGTCAATAAATGTAACAAAATATTGTAATCACAAAATAAAAGAGACACGACGAGGACCTCAAATATCCAAATGAACTATCTCAAAAGGGATGTAGCCTGTTTATTGACATGGTCTGGAAATGAACTTCAAGAATGTTTTCCAAGTTGACAAGATTCACAATTTAAGGAAGATAAGGTAGGTAAAGTAGGCACCATCTTCTGGAGCTTCAACAAACTAGGATGATCCAAAAGATTATGAATTAGAATTAGAGATTCTGAAATAGTGCATGCTGTAGATTAAGGAGGTAGATTTAAATGATAAAGGCCCTGCGACTCATGTCCTGCGTCAATCATCTATATCGTAATGCGATCCTGTATAAAAACATAATTTTTATTAAAAGTGATAGAATAATTTAAAGATTGTGAAAGTTTAGTAACAGATACAAGATTAAAGGGGCAATTATGAACGTAAAGAACTTATTCTAAATGCAAATGTGGAAGTGGTTGAGCAGAACCTACATCTTTAACAACTGTTTGAGTCCCGTTAGCTAAATTAACAGGAGGAAAAGATGTAATTTTAGTAAAGTGAGAGAGTAAATATGGGTTACCAGAAATATGATCAAAAGCACCAGAATCAAGTACCCAAGGAAAAGACTTAGTAAGGTATGTTACAAAATTACCCAAAGACTGCTTAGCTACCTGATACTTGAGATACTCTTCATAATCAGTACCAACAAGAGTCACCGATGGCTGAGTAGAGGACTCAAACTAAAGGTCAGACTGATCTCGAGGGCGACCATGCAATTTATAACATTTATCCTTAGTATGTCCCCATTGGCGACAATAGCGACATT
This sequence comes from Erythroxylum subrotundum, assembly GCA_027563845.1. Classification (NCBI taxonomy): domain Eukaryota; kingdom Viridiplantae; phylum Streptophyta; class Magnoliopsida; order Malpighiales; family Erythroxylaceae; genus Erythroxylum; species Erythroxylum subrotundum. The sequence continues at coordinate 3,712 of JAOQMQ010085056.1, read as the reverse complement.
TGGGTTGACCACCACGATCCTCCTGCTCTGCTTTATTAGTACTTTGAGACTGAGAGGCCAAAGTGAAAGAATTAACTGAGGGAGATCCTATCATAATGTTAGGTGACGAAACATGCAATATGCGAGCAAATACTTCATCCAGAGAAGGTACTGTAGGACTTGCCAAAATATGATCTCGTATTGTAGTAAGTTTAAAACTGATACCAGTAAGAGTAAGAACCATAAAAAATTTATCTCTTTGTGCAAAACCTTCTGCTGTAGACTTACCAGTAGGTAGTAATAGGTTGAATTACGTTTTCAGGGAGGCTATTCTACAAAGAACTTCATACATGTTCATATCTTGTTGTTTGAGATTAACCAAGTTTGATACTACATAATACAATCTCTGAATGACGTTAGTATAAAGTAATTTTGCTTGACTCCATATCTCAACACAAGTTCTGTATGCCTTACAAATTGGGTGGAGTTGAGGATTAATTGTTTGCATATCATACTATATAATGATGCATCAATTTGAGCCTAAGCAGATTTATTTGTTTCCATATCCTCAACGCTAGTAGTTAAGTGATCAGCTAGGCCTTGACCCATACGCCACAATTCAACAGAGGTAGCCCATGAGGTATAATTAGAACTACCTACTAGTTTCTCTATCGTAATTGAGGTAAGAGAAGTAAAGGGAAAAGAACCTGGTTGAGATCTAAAATCTGTAAGAGCCATGATTGAAAAACCTCAAGAAAAAAAAATTTATGGTAACTATCCGGTAACTTTTCCGATGGCTTGATAGTGAACAAAAGGAAAAACGCAAGGGAATCAGGTCATTAGTGACTACTAAAGTAGTTGGCACCAGCAGTGACAAGTCACGCTCGTTGGAGAGAGAGATAGTAAGGGGGATGTTTCTGTCAACTTTTGGAAACCATCCGGTGACCTTTTTGGCGATGAAATTAGTTGTGGTCTACGGGAAACGACTAGTCAGCGATGTCTGAACATGTGGGTGGCGACGGTGAGATGAGACGCGCGCTAGAGAGGGAGATTGGAAAACCAACCACCGAAGCGACGAATGGCGCGTGGAGCAGTTACCGAAGACATGACTATGGGTTTCTGCTGGTGAGTGGGAGAGGAACAAACGGGCAATGTTAGATATGTTATCTAACATCAAATTAACAACGTTTGAACTTCACCAGAAATTGATCGGAAAACAATAAAAAAAATCTAAAAACCCTAGCACTTTGATACCATGTTAAACACAGAGATAATTTTTTATTCATATACGTTGAGGGAATATAAGTATAAATAGTTGATGTCTAACCCTATAATAGGAAATACAATCAATAGTAGTAGATACTTTCCTATTTTATCACTATACAACTCAATAATGATGTTACAGAGCTTTTCTTGGAGATGAAAGGAACATGGAACAAGTTGCTGCTACCTATAATATTCTTATCGAAGTGTTTGGAGAAAGTTGGTATTTTAAGGAGGTGGTGACTTACTTCATGATATGGTTGAGGAGAATGTGGAGCCAAATATAGGAACTTATTGTAAAGTTTTAGACGACAAAATAGCTAAAACATAAACATAAACAATTGGGTTTTTAAGCGATGATCTTATTGAAGCTACTCTTGGCTTTATATAGCCCTACACTCTTTACCAGACCACAAATAACGTAAAGTGGTTTAGATAACAGGAATAAAAACTATAGCTAAAAGCTCTAACAACACAAAAAATAGGTATTTATTCAACAGTCCTTGACTTAAATAAATTCTTCTAACAATCCCTCCCTTGAACTTATTCTTTTTGTGAAGAATTAGTTCAAATCCGAATAAGTGCACATACCTAGTTCTTTACACAGTTTCTAAAATGCTTCTAACTTAAGGGGCTTTGTCATCAAATCTGCTAGTTGATCTCGAGTGTCGCAAAACAGTAAATTAACAGTACCTTCTTTAGTAAGATCCTTAAGAAAATGAAATCTTACCCTTATGTGCTTGGAACGACCATGTAAAACTGGATTTTTGGACAGCTTTATAGTTGAAGCATTATCACACATCAACTTTCTACCTTATGTATGCAAATGACCAATTTCTTTTAGTATCCTCCTCATCCAAATGGCTTGACAGGCATATACAGCGACTGAATCAAACCCAGCTTCTGTGGTTGGCAAGGTGACTATAGGTTGCTTTCGAGATGACCAAGCTACTGCTCCTCCACTCATCATAAACACATAGCCTAAAGTACTCTTGTTGTCCTCCATGTCGCCGGTATAATCACTATCAGTAAACCCAACCCAATCACTAGCTCTTCCCTTTTTGTAGAACACACCATAGTTCACAGTTCCTTTTAAGTACATTAAGACCCTTTTTGCTGCTGCAAAGTGTTGTTGTGTAGGACATGCCATGAATCGACTAATAAGACTTACATCAAACATGAGATCAGAACGAGTGGTTGTGAGATACATCAGGCTTCCCATTATCTGCTTGTACTGAGTTGCATCCAGCTTTATGCCATTTTCATCTTTACAAATCTTTTGTCCTGGAACAATAGGATTACAAACTAAATTGTAATTCTCTATTCCAAATCGGCTCAAAACCTCAGCTGCATACTTCCTTTGGCATATAAATACACCATCAGATCTTTGTATCACCTCAATTCCAAGAAAGAATCTCATTTGACCTAAGTCTGTCATATCAAACTCCTTTTTCATAGAACATTTAAATTCACCCAACAATTCTTCATCATCACCAGTGAATAAAAGATCATCAACATAAATGCTCACAATGAGAATTCTACCTCCCTTTCTCTTGACAAAAAGTGTCTGCTCACTGGAACTACTTTCGAATCCTTCCTCGATGGAGTAAGACTCTATTCGACTAAACCAAGCCCTAGGTGCCTGTTTTAGCTCGTAAAGGGCCTTTTGTAGCTTGTACACCATTTGTTCACTTCCTTTCTTCCCATAACTTTTCGGTTGTTCAATAAAAACGTCTTCCTTCAAATCCCCATGTAGGAAAGTCGATTTGACATCTAATTAATAGAGTTTCTAGCCTCTTTGAGCCACAAAGGCTATGATCATTCTCACCATATCCATCCTGGCCACAGATGCAAAAACTTTCGTATAATCAATTCCATTTTACTGAATGTAGCCTTTCACCACCAATCTTACTTTGTATTTGTCAACTTCTCCAAGCTCATTTAGCTTGGTTTTATAAATCCATTTTACTCCTATTTTCTTTGCATCAGCTGGTAGTTCCACTAAGTGCCAAGTTTGATTTTTTTCGATGGATTTGATTTCTTCATCCATGACTAGTCTCCATTTCGAGCTTTTGACATCTTCTTCAAAGTCTGCAGAATTTGATATCATAAAAAATGCCATGTTTGCTTCATCTTTTTCAAACAAACCTTCACCGGAAGTACAATCTGTCGACTATACAGGTGGATGTCGATTTCTGCCCTCCGTTGCTCCCAAGTCTATTGCAGCAGCTGGTGAATTAATTTCAGTTGGCAAATTAATTTCGGCTTCCTCTATGACTTCTCCTTCTTTAGCTATGTTCTCTTCTTCAATTTCATTCCTTTCAATATTGTCCCCCCATTCTAATTACATTAGTTGTTCTCCTTCAAAATTTGTATTCCAATCATACTCACGATGTTGGGCCCCGAAAATTTTTCTTTATTTTATTTATTTATTTATTATTCTTTTGTTTATTTCTTAAAATTTTTGCTT
>JAOQMQ010085002.1:0-38526 GCA_027563845.1 Erythroxylum subrotundum | reverse complement strand
TAACCATGCTGGTGTGGGACTACAAGCCTACAGAGCCGCTGTTGGTGATGCTAGGCGCATTGGGCGCAGCATTTGCGGCAGTGGTGAACTTCTGGCTTGGTAGCTCGGCAGGTAGTCAGCGCAAAAGTGAATTGCTTGTAAATAAGTGAGGATCACATGGGATTACTAGATCAGCTTCAATCATTCGGACAAGGCGCATCAAACAGCGCTGCCAGTACCGTTACAGCACCCGTAGACGGGCTTGCATGGCTCTTACGCAAGATGGGTGTGCCTGTACCCTCTGATCCTGTTGGCGGCTCTGATTGGGCTGCTAAACAAGGATTAACGGCTACGCCTAAAAATCACGTTGCTGGCTTGCTTGGTGAGGCTATCGGCGGTGTAGCGCCAATGCTGGCAGCGGCAAAGGCTCCGCAGATCGCTAAAGGGCTATTGCAGGCAGAGGCTAATGCAATGGCTCCAAGGACTCTAAACCCGCAAACGGGCGCTATTGTTTGGCATGGTTCACCGCATAAGTTTGACAAGTTTGATGCGTCAAAGATTGGAACAGGTGAAGGCGCACAGGCTTACGGGCATGGGTTGTATTTGGCTGAGTCGCCAGATGTGGCGAAAGCGTACAGGTCAAACCTTGTCAAAGATGCAACGTTTATCGAGAAAAAAACAGGCAGGACAATTTCCAAGGAAATGCCTGAATATGCCGACATTCTTGAAACGCAGGCGCGCATGGAGCGCAACGGGTACGGCGCTACCTTTGACAAGCGGTATGACGTAAAAGAAGGTGGGCTCTACAAAGTAGACCTACCCGACGACGCCATCGCCAAGATGCTGGACTGGGACAAGCCGCCGAAATCTGGCGGCATCGGACCGAGCACGTCTGAAGCAACTGAGCTTGGACGCGGCCATGACTCCCGCTCACAGCTAGGCGACGTTGCCTTCCTGAACATCTAAAAACATGACTTTTGCGCGTTAATAACTTGATATTTTGCGTTACTATTGCAAAATGTTGATTTATTATCATGTCTCAAGGTGAATTCAATGCTGATAGAGTTCCGCGTTAAGAACTTCCGAAGCCTGCGCGACGAACAGGTGCTGAGTCTTGTTGCATCCAAGGACAAGACTCTGCAGGACACCCATACACAAGCAACAGGCATCAGCGCTGCCCCGACTCTGTTGCGCAGTGCGGTTGTGTATGGCGCAAACGCAAGTGGCAAGTCCAATCTCATCAAAGCGCTGCAATATATGCGTGGCGTGGTGACTGAGTCGGCGACGGCGATCCAACCTGGCCAGACCTTTGCAGTGCAGCCATTCCGACTCGATGCCGATTCCGCCAGCCAGCCCAGCGAGTTCGAAGTAACCTTCCTGATTGATGGTGTGCGTTACCAGTATGGCTTTGCCATGACCGCACAGCGCATCGTGAGTGAGCATTTGCTGGTTTACAAGGCCTTCAAGCCCCAGCGCTGGTTCACGCGCCACTTCGACACAGTTACCGGAAAAGATGTCTACGATTTTGGCCCTGGTCTTAAAGGTCCCAAGAACCTGTGGGAAGGAGCGACCCGACCGAACGCATTGTTCCTGTCAATGGCTGTGCAACTCAATAGCGAAGCCTTGCGCCCGGTGTTCGACTGGTTCACGAGTCGACTGGTCATCTTCAACGAGCAAGCCCAGCTCAGTCCTCAGGTGTCTATCCAAATGCTCAAGCAGGCAGAAGGTCGCAAAGAAATTTGCAACTTTCTCTCTGCCGCCGACATCAGCATCGCCGACATCGATGTGGAAACGCGCAAGGTTCCTGGGCAGGCTGTTCACTTTGACTTGGTAGCCGGAAAAACCGAAGTGCGATCAGAAGAGATGGAAGAGCACAAACTGCGCTTCCACCATGTCACCGAACAGGGTAAAGCTGAGTTTGATTTGATGGACGAGTCCAACGGCACGCGCAATCTGCTGTTTCTTGCAGGGCCAGTGCTGGATATCCTCAGCAAAGGGCTGACACTGGTTATCGACGAACTCGACACCAGTTTGCACACTTTGCTGGTGCGCGAATTGGTGCGACTATTCCACCGACCCGAGATCAACACCGGCGGTGCGCAACTGATCTTCACGACTCACGACACGTCGTTGCTGGACGCGCCAGATCTGTTTCGGCGAGATCAGGTGTGGTTCGTGGAAAAAAATCGCGACCAGACCTCGGCATTGGTCAGCTTGTCAGAATTCAGCCCGCGTAAGAATGAAGATATGGAGCGGGGCTACCTGATGGGTAGATACGGTGGTGTGCCATTTCTCGACCACACACTGGGGTTGAAACACTGATGGCGCGCGACAATTCCCCAAAAGAGCGCCAACAAAAGCAGTTGGAGCGTAAGCAGGGACGGCGGGCCAGCTACGACCGGATCCTGATCGTCTCCGAGGGCAGCAAGACGGAGCCGAACTATTTTCTCGAGATTCGCGCTACCCATCGCTTGCACACCGCCAACGTGGAAGTTCAGCCTAGCGAGTTGGGGACCGCGCCAATTCAGGTTGTGCAGTATGCGAAAGAGTTGTTTGAGGATGGCGACCGCTATAAGAACATTCAGCGTCGTTCGTTCGAGAAGGTCTATGCCGTGTTTGACCGTGACGACCATGACAGCTATCACGAGGCACTGACGCTGGCTGCCTCGCTGGACGGCAAGCTCAGGAACGATGCCAAGCAGCCGGTCTCTTTTCAGGCCATTGCATCAGTGCCCAGTTTTGAGCTGTGGCTGCTGCTGCATTTTGAGGACATTCGGGCTCCGCTGCATCGTGATGAAGTGATGCGCCGTAGTCGGGAATGCTGGCGCTTCTTTCATGTCCTACTCCCTTCGTATCTGTTGCCTGCGTTATGCGGGTCAAACGGCTTGTGATTTCGCCACTCCATCCCCAACAACTCCCACGAATGCCTGACCGGGCGTTGTGGTGGTGTCGGGTCTGTTTTCTCGCGCTTGATAGCGTTGTAGCAAGCCTTGCACTTACACGTTGTTATGTATCGAAGTTGCTCGGCATAAAACTTGTTTATCGGTAGCGTTTCTCCGCAATGAGAGCATTGTCTTTTTATAGTCATGACTCATTCCTTAGTGTCTGACTCATAGCCCCAATAGCCCAGTTCGATGCATCGCGGACTTCTTTCATTGCCACGTTCAAAGTCGCAAGCTCACGCGCCATATCCAGCTCTCTCTTTGCGTCCATTGCTCTCATGCGCCGGATTATTTCGAGTTCAGATTCGGCCTTGAGTGCGCGGCGTTCCCATTGTTTTGCAGTTGGTTGGCTCATACCGGGTGCCCTCCAATGTCATCACTCTCAACTGGCGGTAGTGGCAGTGGCATCCAATGGGTCAAACCCTTGGCTTCGTGGTTAACCCATCCATAGCCGTTTGCGTACTCGGAATAGCACCATGCGTAGTAGTCTTTAGGGGCGTATTCAGGACGCGCCCATTGAATTTCACAAACACGATCGCCATTCCATCCATCGAACACAGAAGTAAAGTCCTTCGGCGCACTCTCAATCGGCCTCCACTGTTGTGCGGCTTCAAGTTCAGCAACCCGCTCTCTCAGCGCATCAATCTCTTGCTCTATCGCATGTTGTTTGATAGCTGCAATGTTTGGGTGCTGCGGGTCTGTGCATAGCATTGACTCGCGCCATGTTGGGATGGGGTTCATTTCCTTGCCTCCAACATTTCGTCTGCGTACCTGTATGCGTCTACTGCACCAAGCCTGTGTGGTAAATCTCCTTGGTCGCCAATAATCAGGGCGGCTAACGCCTTCGCTGCAAAGTAGTCGCGCAGGGTCATGCCCTCCATGTGCGATTGACATGTTTGGTATGTTTGCGGGAAGGCTGGCGTGTTGTCTCTCATTTCAACTCCTTCTCAAGCGCAGCGATTGCAGCATCACGTTTTTCAACAGCAAGAGCGCATTCGCCCCACTGCTTAATGAACTTCAAAGCCTCAAGCGCCAGCCGCATAGCCTCTCGGTGGTATGGTGGTGATGTGTACAACTTGACGCATTCTGGAAAGCTGATGAGATCACCTACTTGCTTGTAACCACCATAATCTAAGTAGAAGTAGCCCACCGGCTCCACTGCGGTTTGTGCTTGTGCTGCCTCCCATCCCGCCAACGCCCCCTCTGTCCATTGCGAGTCATACCCGCCGAAGCCGTTGTCTGTGATGTTGATCCCTTGTGATGTTGCCCACGCCTCGAATCGCTCTTGTTGTGTCATGTCGATTCCTTTCCAATCAATGCGCGTATCGCGTTAATGCATTTCTTGGTGCTGTCATCATTGCTGTGCCATAGCGCTTCCAGTGCTTGCACGCAACGTTCGTTCTCCTGCACCCGTGCTGCTGCGATTGCTTCGGCTGTGTAGAGTGGCTCTGTGTGCCCCGCAAGAAACTCATCAGAGTATTGAAACTCGTTCGTTTCCTTCTGGTGCGTAGTCACCAGCGAATATGAATCCACTGGGTTACGCCAAGCAACAGGCTCCACGCTCACACCCGCCAGCTTTGTAATCACGGCCTGCTCGATGGCTCGGGCGAACAGTTCTGCGCTGTCTGCTGTCATGTAAGCTGCTTGTATTTCTTGGTCAGTCAGCATGTGGTTCTCCTTTCATTGCGGCGTCAAGTTCAGATTGGTCTTTGCACAGTGACGCAATAAGACTGTCACTAAAGCTAAGTACCACAAGATTTCTGCGCAGCCAGCGATAACGTTCGGCATCCACGCGCAGTGCTTCGTTCTCCGCTGCCAGCTTACGGATTAGGGCTGCTGCTTCGTCCATGATTCCAGCGTCGGAACCCCATGCAATCACTTCTCCCATGATGATCATTCCGGCCTTGATGTTCAAGTTCTTTGCAAGTCGTTCGGCGTCTGTGTTCATTTCTTACTCCCAATGACCGCGAGGGCAATCGCCTTCTGCGGGGTGTCTGCGCTACTACTAGCGCCAGTCTCTATGTCGAACGTGAACCAGTCATCCTCTTGGATCACCTTGTCTGCCGAGCGCATTGGAAAGCAATCAAACTTCTCCGCGATAGGACCAGCTACAGCCCAGTCTCTATAGTCGAAGATGCGTAGTACACATTCGTCATCATGCCGGATGACGCTCACTGCCCAGCCGGTGCCGTAGATGTGTGTGTGCATCTGTTCGGGCTTCCATCCAATAGCGAGAGCTAGGGCTTTGGAGATTTCTAAATCAGTCATTCCAGCATCTCCCGGTAAAAATAAGATTCACAGTCATGATGACCACGCCAATAACGACGATTGCAGCGATGCCGACGATGCCAAGTACAAGGTCGATGGGCTTCATGGCTTTAAAACTGAGAGCATGTGTAAACACGCTGTTCACCATCGCCACTTCGATAGCCTTTCGGCATACTTGCATTAACAAATGTGCGCGGCGGTGTGGCTTCTGGATCGCGGATGTACTTCACTTGCTCAAGCTCTAGGCTTTTACGCTGTGTCGCAGTTAAGCCGACTTGTGGCTTGAGATAGCGTGGGTTTGGATTAGCCATGATTAAAACGGCACGTCCGAATCCATGTCATCAAATCCGCTGTTTTCGCGTGGCAGTTGCCGTGCACGTGCTGCGTCATGGCTAGGCGCTCTTGGATAGGTACTTGGTGTTCTGTTCGGTGTTTGGCGTTGTGGTGCTTGCTGCTGATCCTTGCGGGTGAAAGCAAGTGAACGCCAGCTCTTGCCTTCCTGCGTTTTCTTGTTCCATCCACTTACCCAATATTCCACACCGTCAATCATTGCGCTACCTTTAGCGTCTGGATGGTTTGCGGATTCTTTGCGGTCATTGTGGAACATTGACCCGGTGTTGTCTTTGACTTCGTATGCCATGATTTATGCTGCTTTCTTCTGGTTAAAAATCTTGCTCATTGCTGAACGTACTTTGGAGTCAAGAAAGCGGTCTACATAAAGACGCTCGTCTGTCTCCAATTGCTGTGCTCTCAGGAATGCAATTGCTGCTTCCACTTCTCCAGCGGTCACCATCTCCGTGGCTTGCGCTGCGTAGTCTTTCAATACTTCTTTTGTCTCTTCGGGCAAATCGTTACCGATACCTGATAAACCGCCTTGCTTCTTTACTTCCTTCAATCCTGGCTCAATCGGCTTGCTCGAATCAAGCGCGTCATGCTCTACGATTTCCATCGCTGCAACCCACAGATAGCGGCGTATGTAGGTCTGCACTGCTCCAAGGTTTTGCACCTCATGGCAACCCTTTAAAGCCGCGCTAGACATAGGGCTGGTGACTTCAATGGAACCGCCGTTCTCGCTCATGTCAACAATGGTTAACCGGGCGATTTCTGTGCCGTAGCTGATAACTCCGCAAAGCTCATGCTTGGCGAATATTTCCTGTACTGCTGGCAAAAAATCACCAAGCTCGAAATAGGAATAGCCTGCAAACTTGTTGTGGCCTGACTTGTTCAGCTTGCGGCTTTGTAGCTCTAGCCGCGCTGCCATTAATTTCTTGTAAACGCTCATTTCTTTTCTCCTAAATAGTCTTCTTTGAAATCGTCGTAGTAGTCGCCAGATTCCATTGCAGCCAGCAAAGAATCGCCGTTGTAGATACGCGCATCGCTCTTGAGAATCAGATAGTCGGAATATTCGCTATCAAGCTCGTTGCGCTCCATCGCTGCATCAAACTGGTCTGAATCCATTTGCATGGATGCTGCTGCTTCATCGCGGCTCTCTTGTTCGTCGTACATATCAAGCCTCCTGCGAAGAGAGAAAGCGCTCAATCTTCAAGTCATCGTTGTGCGACTGGCAGTCTGGTATGTAGCCGTTGTCCCATGTGTCGGCTTCCAGATCGTCAATGATCTTTTGGTTAAGCACATCGTTTACCTGGACGCCGTTGATGCAGATATCAAACTGGGAGTAGTCACCGTCTGAATCGACGTCATATTCAATATCCCACTCGATGCCGTGTAGCTTTGATTGGTAGTTCATTTGTTCTTCCTTTGCTTCTTCAATTGCTTCTGATGCGATATTCAAATCACGCTTGAGTGCTTCATACAGTGCGCCAGTACCTGAAACAACTGGCTCAACCTTCATCACTACCCACAGCTTCATAATTTGCAAAGCTGCAAGTAATTTCGCTTCACGGTTTGTAAGTTCTGGCCTCATGTGAACCTCTCCACGCTTTTGATTGCCATTGAAATTACTGTCCTAAGTGGCCTGCGTCCTACTTGCTTGTGAAACAAAAAGTAGCGATACAGCAGGACGGGGTGTAGTAGTGCTTTCATTGGATAGCCCACTCAATCAACCACCAAGCCAGTGCTACAGCGATTACTGTGCAAAGGGCCATATCCATCAGCATCGATGTAAGTTTGTTCATTGCTTCACCTCTACGAGAGTTCCAAAATCGTCTGTGATTGCGATTCCGTCCTTCGAGAATTGCGAATGTCCGCACACGCTCCAGACGTACCAGTTATTGCTATTCCTCCACCAAGAGAAAGCACCTGAAAAGCCGCTTTCGTCTTGTGAGTAACCAATTCGTTTTGTGCTGATGTAGTTCATACAGCCACCTGTGCAAGATCAATAGCTTTCACAACGTCATCAGCAACTTGCTCCAAATCAGTTGGAATCCACAGAGCTACTTCCTCGAAACGATCCACCATCGCGCCATGCATCGCATACAACACATCAGCCATGTGCTCGGGGTGGATGTATCCTTGCTTGATCTGCTTGATGAAGTCGGCTGTGATTTGTTCGCTTGTCATTTCGTGCTCCTTATTTACGCTGTTTGCTTACCCTCTATTATCCACAAACGGATAGGAATAGCAACCATAAATGGATAGATTGCGAAAAAAAGACGAAAATAAAACCCTAATGGCTTTTTATACAGTATTTGACACAAACCTATCCACTTATGGTAAGATTTAATTGTCAAGCAGCGCAACTAATCGACAAGCCAAAGCCCTTAGGTCTTGACTCTCTATCCTGTAAAGGACACTGGTTGCGCTGTGGAGAGTTAAGAACCTAAGGGTTTTTTGCTTTCTGGGAGCTGTAACCGAAGTTAGTACAGCGCAAAGTAGGACTCAGAACCTAGCCCATTGACTGGCCCAAATATGGACAGGCTTCACAGCATCGTCAGCGTATTGGGTGAGAAGCGGTACTGGTGGGATAGGGTTTGCAACACCGCGCAAATTGATGGGGTAGATAGCGTCAATAACCCGAACGGCTGTCAAAGGTCTATGTGTCCGCACTGGGTAAGCCTTAACCGAACCTCATTTGCTTGAGGAAAGGGGAAGGCCGTCTGGAACCGCTTGGGTATGTATAAAGAAGCTAACTAGGGGTAAGAAGTGCTAGTAACTGAGGTCAAAACAAGCTGCTAACGAATCCAACGTATCTAAATTTATAGCTACGTCTGCGTTTCTGATCCTGGCGATAGTCCCAAGCCCTAGCTTGCTGCGCTTTGCCAGTTTTGGATTACTTGCCAACGACAAATTAGCTTCCATGAGCCTATTCAGGTTCGTGGATAGCGTGTGTTTCGTTGCTTTTACGTCAGACATTGCTTGAATCTACTAAACATTTTTGACCAAGTGTGGATAAAAATTTGTCCATAGCTATCCAAATGTGGTTAGAATGTCCACAAAAGGATAGGCAGAAATGACATTCAACGAACTTAAAACCATGCTGGCAGCAATGTCTCGCAACGAGGCTAATGCACTTGCTGATAGGGCTGATGTACCGCAATCAACGGTAGCAAAGATACGCAAGGGGCACACCAAGCAACCACGCATCAACACCTTTGAGGCGCTGGTCAGAGCCGCTATTCCAAAGCGGGGACTGAAGCATAGGCAAGCAAACAAAGGAATTCAAGCGCTATGACGATTATTTTGCTTGGCACTCTTTTGCAAACCTACCGATTCGGCACTTGCATCGTCTGCAAGAAATACGTCCATCCAGACACACACGAAACAGTCTGGGAAGTGAAAGCTGATTCAGGCGCTCGTTTCTATCTCACCACTGAGTACATCAACAAACTTTTAGGAAACCTATGAATGCATTTACCTTGCCAGCAAAAGGCATAGCCATTCGGCAGCAATCACGCAAGCAAATGATTCAGAACATGAAGCGGGTTAACATGGATGAACCAGCTTGTGCAAAGACGGATTTAGTCAAGTCTTGGAAGTTGGCAAAGGCTGCGATATGACAAAGACAGAAATTCTCAAGCGTCTGATTACGCGCAAGCGTGGCGCTACTTCATTCGAGATTGCAACGCTGATGGGTACTGTGTGCCCACATCGAAGATTGACTGATCTCAAAGAGCATGGCTGGACGATTCTCCGCAAGGAAATCGACGGTCAATCGTATGGGCGGTACTTCGGTATTGCTCCAAAAGTCGAAAACCCACGACTGCGCTAACAGCGTGGGCTTTCTAGTCATAACTAAAGGGAGTAGTAATGAGTGAGAGTATTTTATACAAAGACTTCATACAAAGCAAAAAGCACAGTACGGATAGTTTTGGATTTGATCCTATTTGGATGCCTGATTCTGCTTTTGACTTCCAAAAGCACATCATTGAAAAGGCCGTTCAAAAGGGCCGTATCGGCATGTTTGCTGATACCGGGTTGGGGAAGACGTTGTTGCAAGTTGCAATTGCAGAAAACATCATTAGGAAAACAAACAAGCGCGTTCTGATTCTCACGCCGCTGGCCGTGGCCTTCCAATTTATTGATGAGGCTACTCGCATTGGTGTAGATGACATTTCCCATAGCAAAGACGGAACGCTGACAAAGAAAATCACAGTGTGCAACTATGAACGATTGCACTTATTGAACCCTGATGATTTCATTTGCGTAATGCTTGATGAGTCATCAATCTTGAAAAACTTTGCTGGAAAAACGAGGGATCAGATCGTTGCTTTTATCAAGCGTGTTCCGTATCGGTTTCTATCAACGGCAACACCTAGCCCAAACGACTTCATTGAATTAGGTAACAGCTCTGAGGCATTGGGGTACATGGGTTACATGGACATGCTTACAAAGTTCTTTAAGAGCAACCAAAACACGGCAGACAGCAACAACCGAAACATCGGTGAAAAGTTCTATTTGAAGCCTCATGCAGAACGCGACTTCTTTGCATGGGTAAACCAATGGTCAGTAATGGTCAAAAAACCGTCTGACCTTGGATTTCAAGACGTTGGATACGACTTGCCAAAGTTGCACGTCAAAAAACATATGGTTAACAACAGCGCTACATGGTGCATGGATGGTCAGGATTCACTTTTTGCAATGCCTGCGTCAACAATGACAGAGGTTAGGGAGGAGCAAAAGTTGACCGTGAAAGAGCGATGCGAACGCGCTGTTCAGCTCGCAGCAGGGAAAACTTCCGTCTATTGGTGCAACCTCAACGACGAGAGCGAATTGCTTTCTAACCTGGACAGCGATGCGGTAGAGATCATCGGCGGCATGTCGATCGACAAAAAGGAGGAAATTCTTGTCGCCTTTGCTCGGGGCGAGATTAAGCGACTCATTACAAAAGCCAAGATGACAAGCATGGGTCTGAACTGGCAGCACTGCAAACACACGGTTTTCTTCCCAACGTGGAGCTATGAACAGTATTACCAAGCCATTCGCCGGTTCTGGCGCTTCGGTCAAAAGTCAGAAGTTACTTGCGACATGGTTATCAGCGAAGGCCAGGAGCGCGTATTGGAAGCCCTGGAGCAAAAGACACAAAAAGCGATCGAGCTTTACGGCAATTTAGTCGCCGCTGCGAATCAAGACTTTTCACACATCACCAAAGAATTTAACCAATCGGTACGCCTGCCAGCGTTTATGCAATGAACACAAAAGACCAGATCATCACGCCTGAATATGCAATCTACAACTCTGATTGCATGGAAGTATTGCCAACAATCCCAAATGAATCGGTTGACTTGTCTGTGTACTCGCCGCCTTTTGCTGGCCTGTACAACTATTCTAGCAGTGAGCGCGATTTCTCCAACTGTGAAAACAAAGAACAGTTCTTAGAACAGTATGACTACCTAGTCGCTCAAATATCGAGGGTAACAAAGGCTGGCCGTGTTACCGCTGTTCACTGTACGGATGTTTTTGATAACTCATGCCGTTTGTGGGACTTCCCACACGAGATCATTCGCATCCATGAAAAGTATGGATTTCAGTACCGCAATCGTGTAACTATCTGGAAAGAGCCGTTGAAGGTACGAATGCGGACGATGGTTAAGAGTCTCATGCACAAATTGATTGTCGAGGACTCTACGCAGTGTTTCACGGCCATGCCTGACTATGTTCTGGTGTTCACAAAGAAAGGTGAAAACGCAGTACCTGTTACGCATCCAAATGGTCTAAAGCGCTATTTTGGCGACACGCCGATTCTCCCGAACATTCTTCGTGCATTCAATAACGCGAATGAAACAAAGTTCAACGAGGAAGAGCTTTGGGAATTCCTACAAAACAATTTCAAAGATCACCAAGACCCGAAGAGCAACAAACTTAGTCACTACATATGGCAGCGGTATGCATCGAGTGTGTGGGACGATATTCGCATTGATAACGTGTTGCCTTTTCGTGACTCACGCGAAGAGGATGACGAAAAGCATGTACACCCGCTGCAGCTTGATGTGATTGACAGGTTGATTGAGCTTTACAGCAATGAAGGCGAGATTGTCCTAACTCCGTTTATGGGTGTTGGTTCTGAGGTTTACAGCCCTGTTTCAATGGGACGTAAAGCCATCGGCATTGAATTGAAAGATAGCTATTTCAAGCAAGCAAAGATAAATCTCGAACTAGCATCAAAGAGATTCACCAGCGACAACGGGTTAAAGCAGGAAGCGCTTTTTCAAATTGATGACGAGATGGAGGCCGCATGAAAGCCATTCGTCGAGATGGCGTGATGGATCGCCACTCTTACAAGCAAAGCGCAACAGCTAACGCACTCCGGGGCCAAGAGCTACCCCATGCAAAGTTACTAGATATTGACGTTATCGACATTCGCAGCGCTCACAGGCAGCGTTTAAAGCTGTTGCAGTACATCCGCGACAACCTTAGCAATGAAGCAATAGCAAAAAAGCATGGTGTTCACCATCGGACTATTGAAAAGATAGTCAGTTACGAAACATGGGGGCATGTTGCGTGAAATGCGTGATGTGCGATCGTGAAATGGACAAGGCCGCAGCATGGGTAGGTGGCCTACCTATTGGGCCTAAATGCCTTAAAAAGATGGGCGACAAGCCTACTAAGGTAAAAGGCCATGTAGTTCGTAACGATCAGCCTGAGCTATTCGACGCCGTTGCAAAAGACGAAGCGAGCGAGTAAAATAACCACTTGAACCCAGGACATTACGGATTGATCCCCGTAGTGAGGCGCACTCCCCCGCCGCTCCTGGCAGTTCTTTTACAACAGGGGATATGGGGCAGCAATGGCAAGAATACGGACAATAAAACCGGAGTTTTTTACATCAGAAGACATTGTGAGTCTATCGCCACTTTCACGCCTCTTTTACGTGTCACTGTGGTGTGAGTCTGACCGTGAAGGACGGCTGTCTTGGCGCCCAGGTACGCTAAAAATGCGCTATCTGCCGGGTGACACTTGCGATATTGAGACACTTGCAAAAGAGCTTATTTGCGCCTCGCTGATAGTCATCTATGAGGTCGACGGAAAGACTTATGCAGAGATACCATCATTCAAAAACCACCAAGTTATCAATAATCGGGAGTCTGAGTCAATTATTCCTGCACGCGTGAAAGTGGCGTGTACACGCGTGAAAGCGGAAGGAAGGAAGGAAGGGAAGGAAGGGAAGGGAAGGGAAGTCGCGTCGTCGACTAGATTCGATGATTTTTGGACAACATGGCCGAAGTCAGACAGGAAGCAGGACAAGGCAAAGTGCCAGGATAAATGGGAAGACCTAAAACTAGATAATTTGGCGGACAAGGTATTGGCAGACGTAGAAACAAAGAAGCTAACCCGCAAATGGCAGGAAGATGATGGAAAATTCATTGAAGCTCCGATGGTTTATTTGAACAACCGACGATGGGAAGATGGATCAGGAGGAATCAACCAAAGCAGCGGATTTATACCGGGGGCAATCTGATGCACGGACACCTACCTTTGATCGCCATGCGGAAACGCGGCATTAAGCCCGGAATCGTGTTTTTGAATGACTACCCCTGCGAAACATCCAAGGACTGGCACAACCCTGGCGAAGAGTTTGGCGAATCATGGGGGCTAGATCACGCCACTGTCTGCACCGTTGGCGATGTGATCCAACTGCTTGACCTTCGGTTTTTGGTTGGCATGCGGGTAAGCATCACATCAACCACAGAAATACGCGCTAAAGCCCTGTTTGAGCAGGCCAAGGCGCACGGAGCGATGACGGTTGGCGCATGCCACGTTATCGAGAAAAAAAACAAACCATGCGGCACCGGCTGGTGTGAGGTGTGGCACAAAAACACAGAGGTGACAAATGCCTGAGTACTTAACCGACGACATCGACTTTGCTGCGTACCTGAAAGACACGGACGCCAAGACTAAGGTCAAACCAGCCGCTGACTTTGTGCAGGACGCAAAAGACAGGCTGCGTTCACGGTCCAAGACTAAGCGCGTGTTCCTGCCATGGCCGAAGTGCAACGATAGCTTTGAATTTCGCCGCGGCGAGGTGACTATCTGGGCCGGCCAGAACGGGCACGGGAAAACGGACGTTACGACTCAGATTTCCATGTCTCTGATAGGCCAGGACGAGAAGGTGTGCGTCGCCAGCTTTGAAATGAAGCCAGTAACCACGATTGGCCGCATGGTGCGGATGTTCGCCATGACAAACCCGTTCTCTGAGGAATACCAGGGCGACGCTGGGGTGGAGATCCTGGAGGGTTTGTACGACGACTTTGGAAGCTGGACAGAAGGCCGCATGTGGCTGTACGACCAGACCGGAACCGCGCGCCCCGATACGGTTCTGGGGATGGTCAAGTACTGTGCCCAAGAGCTTGGAATCACCCATGTGTTCATCGACTCGCTGATGAAGTGTGTTAAGGACGAGGACGACTACAACGGCCAGAAGGCATTTATCGACCAGTTGTGCGCCATGGCGAAGGATTGCGACATTCACATTCACGTTGTCCACCACCTGAAGAAGCCGAGCAAGGAAGGCGACATGCCCGACAAGCACGACACCAAGGGAAGCGGGTCTATCACCGACCAGATCGACAACCTGTTTATGGTTTGGCGTAACAAGCCCAAAGAGGATGCAGGGAAGGCCCAAGGCGACAAGAGCAACAAGCAGACCGAGCCGGATTGCTACCTGTTGTGCCGCAAGCAGCGCAATTACGAAGGAAATTCGGACGGAGAGCCAACGATAGGACTGTGGCGACACCGTGACGCTGGGAACTTTGTTGGCGCTGCTGGCGACCCTGCCCAGTTCTTCCCTAACTACCCGCATTTTCAGTCGTGAGTGTGGAATTACTCCCATCACAAAAGCAACTTCGCACAAGACTAATACAGCACATCCTATACATGAAAACACTAGACGCAGATTACGCACGATGGGCTCTTAAGAGCTATCACGAACAAATGCCGCACCTGGACTTGATGAATGGCGTTAGAGAGGCTTTGAAATGACGCGCTTTGCCAAACGTGTTGACAACAACCAATCAGAAATCGTCGAAGCCTTGCGTGAGGCTGGCGCACTGGTTGAAGTAGTCCATGAGCCTGTTGACTTGCGAGTATGGGCATTCCCTAACTCAGAGCGCTGGATGTACGTAGAGGTAAAGAACTTGGGTACAGCTTACGGGCGCAAAGGGCTAAACGAAAAGCAACTAGCCGACATGAAGGGGCAACCATACGTCATGGTTACTGATGTGCATGGGGCGCTAGGCGCATTGAAAGTACTTAGAGCATGAGTGATCCACACGCCGCAATTGATTACATCCTTGCAAACGCCGGGAAGTTTTCCAAGGCTAAAGCCACTCGCGTTTACCTTGAGGAATTCAGGAAGTCAAAGAAGGCAATCCTGATGGCGCAAAGCACCGACAAGGCCGCAAACGCAAGAGAGCAATACGCATATAGCCACGACGAGTATTTATTGCTTCTAAACGGTTTTCGTGAAGCTGTGGAAATCGAAGAGAAATTGAAATGGGACTTGATAGCAGCACAGGCACGGATTGAAGTGTGGCGCACAGAGCAGGCAAACAACCGCAACCAAGATAGGACTATGCGATGAAAAGCAAAAACAAGAAAGCGCAGACACCTGATGAAAAAGAACACGCAAGAAAGATAGCTGCATTGCCATGCGTTGTATGTGGAACCTATGACGGCTCAGAAGTGCATGAACCAGAGCAAGGAATGTGGTTTATCAGCATTCCGCTATGCCCAGCTTGTCACCGTGGCCCGGAAGGATGGCATGGCACACGCCTTCGCTGGTCACTTCGCAAGATGACAGAGCTAAAGGCAATCAACGAAACACTAAGGATGCTGGCATGAAGCGCACCTACAAAAACCCATTCATACCTACAAAAGCGCAACTGGATTTGCGGAAGTCAATCCGTGATTACAAAATCTGGGCTCACTTGCTTGAATACGGCGACCCTGTTGATGACGGGTTTTACTCAATCAGCAAAATGGCAATCGCGCTATATCCAGCTATCCAAAGCAAAGAAGAGGCGGCAACGCTTCTAGAAGGCATCAGGATATTCAAAGAAGCCAGTGATTACAACGCATGGCGCAAGAGCTACACAAAGCCAGTAAACGAGGCTATGGACGTGATCTTGAGGCGGTTTCCTACTCTGCCGACAGATATAGCGGTTAAAGCGGTACAGCAAGCATTGGAGACTGCATGATTAAACATGAACTAACAGCAAGATTAGCAGACGGAACGCCTGCACCAAACAAACTTGGGGATAGCGTCAAGACGCTCAAGCACACATTGAGCGGATTGGAAAAGCAGATTTTTGTTTATGGCGACAAATTCCCTGCTGAAGCTGTTCGAAATATGCAAAGACAAATTGACGCATTAGAGATTGCGGTAGCGCAGGCATTGGAATGGGAGTTGACAAGAAGGAAGTCTAGCGATCCAAGATAACAAGGTGCAGCATGAAGAAAGGACAGACGCAGTTCAAGTTCATCAGGCCAATGAGCAATATGCGCCGGGTGCTGGAAGTAGTCGAACAAGGGAACTGCACACACCAATCAATCGGGGACGCATCAGGACTGCTCAAGGGACAGGTAAAGCAGGCACTGAAGAACCTTTGCTTTATCAGGGCGGTAGTGGTTGACAGGGATAGCAATGGGAGAAATATCTTCATCATCCCCAACAGTCGGATAGGAGTGGCTGCTAACTTGAAGGGAATCAACAGCATCTTTTCTTGTTCTACCAAATTTGATAATTGAATCAAAGGGAACATTCAACAAACTGGCGCCTATGGGCAAAAGGATTGTTGTCCCTTCCTATCAGCAAACTCGGGCGATGCTTTCTGGGCGAATCTCGACGCCTAACCGGGGAAATGAGAGGCAGGCGATAAAGCGCACCCATGTGGGCAAGTCCTAATGCGCTTGTAGATTTAACCGGAATGCGTAGGCTGATACGCGACCAATTAACGCAAGTATTGGATGTGTCTTGCAAGCCAGAGATCAGCACTGGCCCGGATTTTATTGGCGAACAATCCCTATAGGGGAACTCGAATGGAAACGATAGATAACGAAGATAAATCGTCAAAGCCTTGGCAATTCCAGCCAGGGAATAAGGCATCCCCTGGCAGGCCCAAGGGCGCACGGTCGCGCCTTCAAGAGAACTTCCTAGCTGCTCTCGCTGATGACTTCGCAGAGTATGGCGTGCAGGCAATTCAAACCATGAGGGCAGAGAAACCATCGGAATACATCAAGACCGTGGCTAGTCTCATGCCTAAACAGCTTGAACTTGACCGACCATTACAGGACTTGACTGATGACGATCTCGCAATTGGTATCCACGCCCTTCAAGCCTACATCACTGCTAACGGTCTATCAGAAGGAACTGGAGCAGCGACTGTCTTGGAACAAGCTGCTTCGGTATCGTCCCTACACTAAACAAAGAGCCTTTCACGCGCAGATAGTGCGTGAGCGCCTGCTAATGGCAGGCAACCAGCTAGGCAAGACCGTTGCTGGTGCGTATGAAATGGCTATGCACCTGACCGGGCAGTATCCCGATTGGTGGGAGGGTAGGCGCTTTCATAAGCCCATAGCTGCATGGGCTGGATCGGTTTCTACACTTGCTACACGGGACACGGTGCAGCGCCTAGTCTGCGGAAGGCCCGGAAAGTTGGGCACTGGTTCAGTTCCAAAGGCATCCATTGTTGATAGCAAAAGCGCAATGGGAACGCCCGACCTACTAGACCACATCAAGGTCACGCATGTCTCTGGGGGTGAATCAACACTTGCATTCAAATCTTATGAGCAGGGCCGAGAGAAGTGGCAGGGAGAAACGCTCGACCTAGTATGGTTCGATGAAGAGCCACCACAAGACATTTACTCCGAAGGCCTGACCCGCACCAATGCGACGGGCGGCATTACTTACATGACATTCACGCCGCTGCTTGGCATGTCTGACGTTGTAAAGCGGTTCCTACTGGATAAGTCACCGGGAACTGGCGTCACCACTATGACAATAGATGATGCAGAGCATTACACGCAAGAGCAACGTGACGCCATCATTGCAAGTTATCCAGCACACGAACGCGAGGCTCGGACCAAGGGGATACCGACTCTAGGGAGTGGGCGCATTTTCCCGCTACCTGATGAAGCGATAGAGGTTGAAGCCTTTGAAATACCAGCGCATTGGGTTCAAATATGCGGCATCGACTTTGGATGGGACCACCCAAGTGCAGCGTCTAGGATTGCATGGGACAGGGATAACGATGTTGTCTACATAACAGCAGCCCACAGACAAAGAGAGCAAACGCCAATCATGTTTGCTGCGACGGTTAAACCGTGGGGCGATTGGTTGCCGTGGGCATGGCCTCACGATGGTCTTCAACACGACAAAGGCTCTGGCGAACAACTTGCAGAGCAGTACAAGAACCAGGGGCTAAATACATTGCCAGCACGCGCCACCCATCCACCAAAAGATGGTGAAGAAGAAGGGACAGGCGGGAACAGCGTAGAAGCGGGGCTGATGGATATGCTGGACAGAATGCAGACCGGGCGGCTGAAGGTGTTTAAACACCTTACTGATTGGTTTGAGGAGTTCCGCATGTATCACCGCAAGGATGGGAAGGTTGTTAAGACAGATGACGATCTTTTGTCTTCCACACGGTACGCCATGATGATGAAGCGCCACGCCATAACAAAGCCAAAGCCCACCAAGCCCATCAACTACGGCTCACGCAGGATAGTCGCCTAAGTTCTACCAAATTTGATAATGCTCTGGACGCATGGTGCGCTCGGGGAACTTATGTCTAGGCTTGATGACGAGGATTTGCTGGAACTGCTGACGGCGAAAGAGTCGGCGGCAGCTAATTACGTCAACGGGACACTCCGGGCAGAGCGCGAACAGTCTCTGCGTGAGTATTACCGGATGCCATACGGCACAGAGGACGAGAACTGGTCAACTATTGTTGCATCAGACGTTTCCGACACGGTGGAGTGGATTCTTCCCGCGCTACTCAAGACATTCACAAGCACAGATAAAGCCGTTTCATTCGAGCCTACACGCCAAGAGGATGTAGACGGTGCTGAGCAAGCTACGGACACGGTTAACTACGTCTTTAGCAAGCAGAATAACGGCTTCATGGTGCTGTACACAGCGTTTAAGGACGCTCTGACGGTCAAGAATGCTGCGGTGATGTGGCGCAAAGAGGACGTTGAAACAGTCTCCAGCGTACCATTCAAGAACGCATCAGAGGAAATGATTGCCATGCTTTTGCAAGATGCAGAAGATGGTGAAGTCACTGAAGCTACACCAGCGCCTCTAATCAATCCACAGACACAGCAGCCTGAAATGGATTTGATGACTGGACAGCCTGTAATGGGCTATTCCGGGCGAATCAAAAAGACTGAGAAAAAGACAGTAATCAAGGTTGAGGCATTCTCGCCTGAAGATTTGCTAGTCGAGCGCGACTGGACTTCGCCCATTCTGAGCGACTGCCCTTACGTTGGACGCATGATGCGCGTCACGATGACAGACATCATGGCTATGGGCCTGAAGGCTACACCATCGGAGCTACGGGCAAGCGACACAACAGAATATAGCTCGGACGGATCAACCCGTTTGTTCACCAAGAATCAGGTGGACACGCTCGGATCGGATGACGGTGATTCAGATGATGATGCAATGGCTGAAGGCTGGTTGCGGATTGAGTTTGTCCTGGCTGATCGTGACGGTGATGGAATCGCAGAGAGGCTTTGCGTTTACCGCCTGAAGGACAAGATTCTCAAGTGCGAAGTAACCTCGCACGTTCCTATTGCTACGTTTAGTCCCATTCTGAATACCCATAGGTGGGACGGAATGAGCATGGCAGAAGCCGTAAGTGATTTACAGCGCCTGCACACTGAATTGCTGCGGCAGACGCTGAACAATCTGTATTTGACAAACAATCCACGCACTAAGGTGCTGACGGATGCCAACTGGTCACCATTGGCAAACATCGATGATCTGTTGGACTCTCGCCCAGGCGGTGTGATTCGCCAACGCGATATCAATGCGGTAACTGAACAGGTTACGCCTTTCGCTGCTGGCGCGAGTATGCCAATGTTGGAGTACGTCAAGGGAATGCGCGAGGATCGCACAGGCGTTTCCCGTACATCTCAGGGCTTGAACCCTGACAGCTTGAACAACACAGCAACGGGTAGGCAGTTGGATCAATCTGCGGCTATGCAGCGCATTGAGTTGATTGCCCGTATTGCTGCTGAAACACTGCTGAAACCCATCTTCCAAGGCATCTTGAAGCTGTTGACAGATGGAGGCATGGAAAAACTAGCCTTCCGTCTACGCAACGAGTTTGTAGAGTATGACCCGAATGAGTGGCGCGACTCCTACGACATGACTGTAAATGTCGGTTTGGGCACTGGTGACACACAGCAGAAGGCAGCGCAGTTGATGAGTATTTACCAGATGCAAACGGCTGGTATGCAATTTGGGCTTGCTACACCGAAACACCTGTACCACACGAGTGCGAAAGTGATTGAGAACGCAGGCTTCAAGGACGTGGACAACTTTGTCCAAGACCCTTCTAAGCAACCGCCTCAACCGCAACAACCACCTTTGCCGATACAAATCGAGCAGATGAAGCAGCAGGGCGATGCCCAAAAGTTTCAAGTTGAGATGCAATCTGAGATTCAAAAGTTTCAAGCTGAAACGCAGATGAATATGCAGCTTGAGCAGATGAAGGCACAAGCGAAGTTGCAGGAAGTACAAGCCAACCTAGAGCTACAGCGCTCCAACGATATGCGTGATTCAGAGCGTGAGCAGTTGAAAGCGCAACTAGACGCACAGCTTGAAGCTCAAAAGATTGAGTTTGAAAAGTGGAAAGCTGAATTGTCGGCACAAACTCAAATCTACATTGAGCAACTGAAGCTCGGTTCACAGCAGACACCAGAGCAGGGCGGCGACATAAACAACGCTCTTGCAGCTTCAATCGATGGGTTTCGGCAAGCGCTGGAAACCATGAACCGTCCCAAGCAAATCATTCGTAATCCACAAACAGGAAGAGCGGAGGGCATAGCGTGACCATCTTGACCATCATCACAATTCTTGCGTACTGCTTCATGTGGGCGCTTTTCGGAATCAATCAGGAGTAAGCAATGGCTACATTCAACAAGACAAATCAGTTCGTTGAGGACTTGGCGAAAGGTGTGCATATCTTTGGCACACACCAGCTCAAGGTGGCACTGACAAACACCGCACCGATTGCGACAAATGCAACCTATGCAGCTTTGACTGCACCGCTGGCGACAACCAATCTTTCTGGCGCTACACCATTCAACGTTACTACGACAAGCGCAACTCAAACCAGTGGTACGCTGAATATCGTCCTAGCTGACTTGACGTTGACTGCTACGGGCGCTGTAGGGCCATTCCGCTACGTTGTCTTGTACAACGACACACCCACTTCTCCCGCCGATCCAATCGTGGGCTGGTATGACTACGGTTCTAGCGTGACTATGGCATCAGCGGAAACGTTCCTGATTGACTTCGCAGCCAACTCAATCACACTGACTTAAGGACAAGCCATGAGCCTATACGACGAAATCACCGCCAAGTGCACACCCGAGTTAATAGCCTCACGGGATCACCAAGCGATTGCAGACGCCGTGAATGTTGGGCGTGTCCGCATGAGCGACACAGAGATTGGCAACGGCACGATTTTGGAAGTGTTGGGCATGGCGCTTGGCACGACGGTACTCGACGTGATCAGCAGCACACCAGCATACAAATACGTTGTCCCGTTGCTAGAGCAAGGCCGCTTAAAGATTGGCTCAACCGTGGCGCAGGCTGCGGTTCAGGCGTTTGTTCCGGCGCTTCTTACTCAGGCTCAGGCTGACAGCATCAAGAGTCTTGGCACCACTCCGAATCCGATTAGTGAGTTTGATGTGCGCTGTGCGCTGTATGCCGAAGACGGCACTTTTCTGGGGTAAGCCATGGCCGCAACCAAAACATCCAAAACGCTACTAACAAGCCAATCGCTTGCTGCTGCGACTTCGGTCAACGCCACAGAGTGGAGCATGACCACAGCCTACGGAGGATTGGCCGCTGTCAAGCTGACCAACGGCGCAACGGCTCCAACCACTGCGCCTGTGGTCAAGTTTTACGTTGGTGAATCGACGGGTACGAAACGCCTTCTCTACACAGCATCAGGAGACACCGTGAACAACAGCGTCAACGATCTTGTGTGCGAGATACCGGCGAGCGCTATGTTCGTGAATGTGACCATCACCAACGGCGCTACGAATGCGATCACTGTTGAGTCTTACGGTCAAGAGCTGACCACGATTTGAGGCGTTATGGCTACACGTTATAGCCAACCCCAGAGCGGTGCTAGGATAAATTGGGGGAACCCACTTACAAGTGACATTCTTGCAGCCTGGAACTTCGCATCCGATTACGAGCCAGTAACGGGCACTTTGGCGACACGCGGAGCGTCAAACGTAAGTAATGTCGTATCGCAATACGGCAAAGGCATCAAGGTATCTGGGACATCAAACCTCGGGCGTTATGTACTAAACGCACCACGCTCTGCGGTTGATATAGGTGCTGGTGATTTCACGGTTTTCGTGTCGTTTGTGCTTGACGCAGCCGGCGGGTATTGCGCTATAGGTCGGTGGAATACTGGCGGCACACCGGCAACATCTGATTGGATGTTGGGAGGTGCTAGTTCTGGATTTGGTACAGATATTGGTTTTACTGTAGCAGTGGGGTCTAGCACATACGCGGCGTCATTTGTAAGTGGGATGCCAACAAGTGGTTTAAACACACTGGTCGGAAGAAGGGTCGGTACAACAATTTATGTAGACCGATTCTTGAATGGTGTATTCATTCAACGGGCTTCCACGACAAACGCCGGAATAACGACAGTCAATTACAACGCGGCTCGGTCAACGAAGATCGGCGAGATAGATGCTGGTGCTGGGTATAACGTGCGGATGACTGCGTATAACGCGGCGACATTCAGGCGGTTTATCTCTGACGCAGAGTTGAAAACTCTGGTCCAAAACCAGTGGCAAATCTTCCAACCCACCTCCCGCGCAATATGGGTGCCGGTGTCGGCTGGCTCTACAGGCTACACGCTAACAGCAGATCAAGCAAGCTACACACTATCAGGCGCAGACGCTACGCTTACCTACACAGGTAGCAGGACGCTAACGGCTGACTCTGGCGCATATTCACTAACAGGCAACGCTGCAACCCTTGCGTTCAATCGCAACCTGGCAGCTACGCAGGCAACGTACACGCTAACGGGTGACGCTGCTAATCTGGCGTTTAACAGGGTTCTTGGCGCTGATACGGTAGGTTATTCGTTAACAGGTAATACGGCAACGCTTGCCTTTAACCGTGTCCTTGGTGCTGACACTGTTGGTTATTCGCTGACAGGCAGTGCTGCAACGTTGGATTACACGCCGATTACAGGCGCAACGTACACGCTACCTGCGGCTAGTACATACTTTGCATTGACGCCTAGTGACGCTGCATTGATTGCGGCTCGTAAGGTAGTAGCAGACGCATACGCTGCTGTTCTAGCGGGTGCTGACGCAACGCTGACTTACACGCCTGCTGCGCTTCCTACTATCGGAAGGCCAGCAAGCGACACGAGTAATAGCGGGTGGACAGCTTCGACGGGAACAGATTTGTTCGCAATGGTGGACGAGGTTACACCCGACCCATTGGATTACATCGTCACAACGGCTACAGGCTCAGTATGTGAGCTTGCACTAGAGCAAACGGCATATCCTGGAACTGCATCGCAGGCGTTGAAGTACCGCGCAAGCAGCAGCACTGGTAACAGCTTGATCGTCAGATTAAAGAATGGTGCGACAACGATTCGCACAGAAACGCAGGCTTTAACAGCGACTGATACGGAATATGTGATTACGTTGACTAGTGGCGAGATTGCTGCGATTACATCAGGGAGTCTCTCGGTAGAACTGGAGTCGGCGTGAGTGACGTAAAGGTCTCATGGCTTGAACTCGATACCGCTGCGATCCCGGTAGATGTTCGCGTTTCGTGGGTTGAACTGGACACAGCAGCAACGCCTGTAGACGTTAGAGTTAGTTGGGTAGCGTTTGATACTGCTGCGACTCCGTGTGACGTTCGCGTGTCGTGGATATGCCTGGACACTGCTGCCACTACGGGTTACAGCGCAGAGGTAGAGCTAAAACGTTGGTACATCAAGCGCAAGAAGCGTATTTATGTGTTTAACAGTGCAGAGGAAGCTGACGCATACCTAGCTGCTGAAATAGAAGCAGTCAAGGCAATAGAGCAGGCGCAAAAGACTTCACGCAGGGCGCGGAAGAGGCTTAGAGACAAGCTAATCACTGTAGAGCCTGCTGAAACAGTAGACATTGATTGGCTATCTGAGCTTGTTAGACATTTCCAGATTCAAGCCGATCTAGCGCAACTACTCGCGCAGCAGGACTATGAACGGGTGCTACAAATCCTTGCACAAGCGCGTGAAATGTTGGAAGAGGAAGATTTGGAAATCCTGCTAATGGCTTAGTTCTACCAAATTTGATAATGTTGCAATGAGCGAAAAGACTGAAGTTCTGCGTGGGCGTCAAGCCAATGAAGTGCTTGATAACGAGGCATTCAAAGCTGCTATTGCATGCATCAAGTCTGCGGTGACTGAGCAGTGGAAAGCCTGTCCTGTGCGTGATCGTGAAGGCCAGGTGCTGCTACTTCAGCTTGCCAAATTGACAGACAAGTTTGAATCGATCCTTGTCGGCATGGTGGAGAACGGAAAGTTAGCGCAAAACAAGATTGATCTGAACAACTTGCGTGACGAGCCTGCACATACGCGGTGGGTTCGTAGAGTTACCAGTGGCTAACCATCTAGCCCTTTAGCGTCCGACGAGAGTCGCCGCATTTCCCTCCTGATGGCACGAGGGGGGAGTTTGACAAAGGTTACACATGGACGGACAAGCTACGGCACCCGAATCAGGTGGACTATCTGACCTCGCTTCTTTCCTTGAGGACACTCCGGACACGGAATCCACAGACGAGGTAGAAGCATCCCAAGCTGACGAATCCACCCTCGAAGAGGACACGGAAGAGGAAGCAAACAACGAACAGGATGACGAATCAGAGGAATCTGAAGAAGAGCCTGCACCCGTTGCAAAGATCACCTTCAAGGTGAAGGGCGAAGATGGCACTGAAGAGACTGTAGAGGCATCTACAGAGGAACTAGCAGCCTCTTATTTACGCCAAAAGGATTACACGAAAAAGACCCAGGCGTTAGCTGCGCGTGAGTCGGAAGCGGTGGCATTCCTGAAAACCAAACATGATGAGATTCGCAATCAGTATGTGACGCAGGCCGAGGTAACTCGTACTGCTCTCATTCAGATGGCGGGACTCAAAACAGGCGAGGAAATGGCGCAATTAGCGCACTCCGACCCTGCGGCATGGGTGGCTGAGAATCAACGACAACAGAGCGTCAATGCGTACTTGAACCAGCTTAATCAACAGATTAGCGGTGAAAAGCAACGTGCAGCGCAAGAGGCAGAAGCACATCGGGCGCAATCTCTTAAACAGCAGTTCGAGAACACTTGGGCTGAACTGGAAAAGGCAAAGATTGATAAGCCCACTCTGGCGAAGATTTACGAGGGTGTGAATAAAACCTACGGATTTTCACCGGAAGAACTCGGCAATGTTTATGACCATCGCCTTGTGAAGATGATGCGAGATGCACAGGCTTATCAAGCACTGAAGTCGCAAAAGTCTGAAGTAACCAAGAAGGTTACAGACGCGCCACGAATGCCGAATCGACAGATGAAACAACCAACGCGCCTGGACGCTGCGCTTGAAAATAAATTCAAGTCGGGCCGGGCAAAACTCAATGACCTAGCCGCATACCTGCGGTAACCGGAGCATGTAACATGACAGTCCCAACAAACCTCTTTCAAAAGGCTTCACTCAAGGGTAACCGTGAAGATTTGATTGACAAAATCTACAACACTTCTCCTTCTGAAGTGCCTCTCTCGTCCTCGTTTGGACGCACCACCGCCGTTACGGATTTCCACGAGTGGCAAACCGACGTTCTCGGAAGCGCATCGGCATCTAACAAGATGATCGACGGTGATGACGTGACGCTGGATGCACAAGTTGCAACCGCTCGCCTTGGCAACCATCTGCAAATCTTTAACGGTACTGTCGGCGTTTCTCGCCGTGCAAACATCGTCAAGAAGGCAGGCCGTGGCGCTGAAATGGCTTACCTCAAGGGTAAGAAGATGCTCGAGCTGAAGCGCAACATTGAAGCAATGATTGTGTCTCCAACTCAAGTAGCCATTGCTGCCACCACTTCCGTTGCTGGTCAATCCGGCGGCTTGGGTGTGCAGTGCGTTTCCAATCCGTTGCATAACGGTGCTGGTGCTACCGCTGCTTGGACTTCTGGCGCACCTACTGCTGCTATCACTGCGGGTACTAACCGTACCTTCACGAAAACACTGTTGGACACAGCTTGCCAAAACATCTTCACCACATCGGGTCAGTTCGCTGAAACCTTAGTTGTGTCGCCTGCTCACAAGGCACTGTTCTCCGCTTTCGCATCCGTTGCCCAAAACCGCATCGATGTGAAATCCGGCAAGAACTCGCAAGCAACCATCGTTGGCGGTGCTGAAGTCTACCTGTCCGATTTCGGCGGCTTGACTGTTGTTCCTCACTACCTGATGGCAGGTTCGGACACAGCATACGTGCTGAACTCTGACTACATTGATCTGGCTTTCTTGGATGGTTTCAAGACCACCGACTTGGCTAAGACTGGTGATAGCGACAAGGTGTTGATCACTGCTGACTGCGCTCTGGCTGTTCGTGCACCGGCTGCACAAAGCAAGATCACAAATTTGACCCCTTAATGGGTTAACGGCAGCGACCATGTAACCGCCAAAGGGGTGCAATGCCCCTTCTCATTAACGTCTTGGGACGCTTTAAATGGACGATTTCCACATCATCGAATCTGCCAACGAGTACGGGATTGCCCGTGATATTCGTGTAGAAGGCGATTCCATAGTCACCAAGCAAACATACGATGCTGCTCCCTTGATTGAGGCGGCACATCAGGCGCGGGTAGCTTCAGACGGGCAACGATGGGGAGATGGGCACTTCGTTGGAATCATTCCAATGGCAGAGCTAACCCGCATCAATACGACCTACCAAAGCTCTGAAGAGCGCAAGCATCAGATTTTGTCCTGGCTGCGTGATAACCCCAAGCTGGTCACCTTTGACAAGTTCCTAAAATGAGCTATACAACCCTACAGGCTGACGCTGCCGACTACCTCCATCGGAGTGATCTAACGGCAAAGATGCCGGGGTTTATCGCCTTGGCAGAAGCATCGCTATTCCGTGATCTTCAAATCAAGGACTTGGCTACATCGGTAACAGGCACAACGACAGGCGAATATGCCACGTTGCCAACTGATTTCGGGACTGTTGTTAGGCTCACTGCAACCGTTGGTGACGCTGAGTACAACATTGATTACAAAGCCAAAGACTACAGCTCTTCGCTGACCTATCCCAATGCGTACACGCTGGAAAGCAATCATCTTCGCATCTTCGGGACTTCTACTGGGCAGGCTTATACCCTGTACTACATTCCAAACATTGCCGCTCTGAGCGACATCAATACAACAAACTGGCTGTTGACCAATGCGCCTGATCTGTACCTTTATGCGACTTGTTTAGAGGCCGCAAAGTACATCAGGGATCAATCAGAAGTGGCCTTGCTTGCGCCAATGGTAGCTGGTCTGACTGATTCCATTCGCAGGCTATCAGAGCGCCGTGGGCAGCCTTCTAGCGGCTCCATGCAAATCATTCCAAGGCGGTAAAAATGACAGTTGATCACACAAATAAATGCTTCCAACGAGATTTGTTTTTAATTCTAGAGACTGCTGATTGACATATTCCGTATTCGTTTGCAATCACATGCTGTTTTCTATTGTCTGAAATGATTTCTAGAACCTTTCCCTCTGTTAGCTTTGAAAAATTGATTGCTTCACCTTTTCTACGTGTTCCGTGTATTTCAGTATCAGACATATTTCCAAGTCTTGTATCCCATCTCAAATTAGATAACGCATTATTTTTTTTATCACCATCGCAATGACAAGCATCTTCTTTTCCGATAGGGCCCCTTTGGAATGTCGAAAGAACCAATCTGTGGACCATATATCTGGTGTTGATTCCTTCTTTGGAAAGAATGATTGTCATGTACCCATGTGTGCTAACAACTTGTTTTCTATTTTTCCCCTTCAAAAGTTTCTGACTCCCGGCACGGTGTTTAACAAGTCTGTCTTTACTTCTGATTTCGCCCAAATTAGATATGGAATACAAGTTTTCATATCCAACTATGTCTTTCCAATGTTGCATTTGTGTCTCCAATTTATGACAGCTAATTATAAAGGAGTCAAGTAAAGTGACTGTAGAAATTGCAACCAAAGTTGACGAACTCAACGCAACCTACCCCGCTTCCGGTGACTCACGCTCAGAAGGTGATGATCACGTTAGGCTGATTAAGTCTGCACTGCTTGGTAGCTTCACAGGCGCTTCTACAACAGGCGTTACCGGGTTCAATGTA
Source organism: Erythroxylum subrotundum (assembly GCA_027563845.1). Classification (NCBI taxonomy): domain Eukaryota; kingdom Viridiplantae; phylum Streptophyta; class Magnoliopsida; order Malpighiales; family Erythroxylaceae; genus Erythroxylum; species Erythroxylum subrotundum. The sequence continues at coordinate 10,334 of JAOQMQ010085002.1, read as the reverse complement.
GTCACTCAAGCACTTGGCAACAATACTACGTTAGCGGCATCAACTGCTTTCACATCGGCGGCGATTGCTGCTGCTGCTCTTTCCTCTACTTTGCCTAGTCAAGCGGGTAACGCCGGGAAGATCATCACAACGGATGGCACTAACGGCTCGTGGTCTGCAATCAAGACGGTTAACGGCTCAACCATCCTGTCAACGGGTGACATTCAATCTGTTCTACCCCGTACTGAAGTAACAGGAACAACACAAACCGCTGCGGCTTCCATTGATTACTGGCTTCAAAACGTAGCAGCAACTGCGGTAACGGCTAACGCTTCGCCTGTTGACGGTGAACGCTTTGCGGTGACTCCAGCGAACGGACTGCTATCCAACACGATTGATTTCGGCGCTGCTACGGTGCGTGGTCCTGCTGGAACGGTAACCGGGGTTCTAACGCTGAACCTTGGTGCGCGTATGGAATTCAGATATTCAACAACTCTTTCTAAGTGGGTGGTTCAATGAGCGGAACACAATCATCATTGTTTGGCGGCGGTAGTCGCTGGATATCTAACCCTAAGCACCTGAATTGCATCGCTAATCCAAAGAGCAGCATTTATGCAAAAGCGTCTCCAACCTTTCTGAATGCTTCCTCTACATCTGCTTTCTTCACATCGATTGCACTGAGAGGCGCACAAGCATCTGTGACGGTTGCCAATACTTACGTCACGGTGGCAAATCTGACTGGATCGGGTTTCGCCTTCGACTTTGTATCCCCGACACATGACGGAACGTTTACCCCGACGATCCGCATCACTGTTGATGGCACTGTTTATACCCTTGCGCCTTCTGCTGTGTTTGCTGCTGGTAATCGGATGATTGTCGGGCCTGTCACCAGTGGTGCAATCTCTACCAGCAATTCGGCAACTATCGGCTCTGATTTGAGCGGGATTAACTCTGCTTCTGATAACGGCTTTACCGGGTCAATGGTCGGCGGTGTGCAAACAATCTCGGGATCGGTTGGCATCCCTACACCTGAGTTTGCTTTGTCTCTTGGGATGCAAGCACTGCGGTTTGAATCGTCGTTGCTTGTTGAGATGAAAGCAAGCGGGTTGTCTGCTTCGGCGGTGGACAAGCAATGTGCCGTGACCTATCGATTGGACTTGTAATGCAAATCTATAACCTGACAAACCCAGGCGCTGAACCTGTAGACGGTGATTTCATTCGCATCGTCTATCCAAACGGCAACATCGAAGAAAAACACTTCTACCTATGAGTCCATTCCTCTCTATCGGACTGACGCTGATAGCAGCAATTTGGTTGCTATGGGTGTTCTATCTCGCGGTCATGAACTTGAAACGCGCAAAGGACGCAGGGCAACTATCAAAGACTGCTCTCATTCTCGGTGCACCTGTTCTGTGGATCGGCTACCTGTTAGACGCATTCGTAAACATCACGCTAATGACAATCGTATTGCTGGAGTTTCCCAAAGAAATCCTAGTAACTGATCGGCTTATCCGTCACTCAAAGGCTACAAGCGGTTGGCGGCTCAAAGTCGTTTACTGGTTTCAACCATTGTTAGACCCTTACGACCCATCGGGGAAGCATATATGAATGAATTTGTTGAGCGCAGGGCGAATCCTCAAGAAGCGGGTTGGCATCTCAAGAAAGAAGTCAATCTCTCCATCATTATTTCAATCATCGGTGTAGGCGTTGCTTGTGTCACTGGTTACACGGATTTGAAACGCGATATAGCTTTGATTAAGGCTGATGCGGCGGTATTACATCAACGTGATAGCGCTATTGAGATTTCCACAAAAGAAGCAATCCGAGAACTTCAAGACGCCATGCTTCGTATGGAATCGAAGTTGGATCGTCTTATTGAGCGACAAAAATGATTGCCAATATCTCTGCTTGTGGTGTCGGTCTAGCATCTGATTTGACGCCTGAGGAATTGGGAGACGGTGTTTGGAGTGACGCATTGAATGTGCGCTTCAATAACGGCTACGCAGAGCGCTTTAAAGGCACTGTAGGCGTGTTTGCAGCGCCCACAGTGACGCCTTACTACATTGCTCCATACACCACTGCTACCAATCGTTATTGGGTTCACGCTGGCTTGAATGCTGTTTACGTTGATGACGGTACAACCCGAACAGATATAACGGGGACAGCTCCTACAGGGGCGATTGACAACCAATGGACGGGCGGATCGGTTAACGGTGTTCTTATCCTGAACAACGGTGTTGACTTGCCTATGTATTGGGCGGGTGATACGGGTACGAACCTGGCAACCATACCGGGATGGGACGCTACTTGGAAATGCCAAGCAATGCGTCCATTCAAGAATTTCATTGTGGCTCTGAACGTCACCAAGGGAAGCACAAACTACCCTAGCATGGTGAAGTGGAGTACCACACTAAATCCTGGCTCTATCACTGCTGCTGGTGATTGGGACGCTACTGATGCGACTAAAGACGCTGGTGAACAGGACTTAGCTGAGACGCCAGATAAGATAGTTGATGCTCTCCCATTGGGAGACTCTCTGATTGTCTACAAAGAGCGTTCGATGTACTCTATGAGCTATATCGGCGCACCATACATTTTTAGGTTTCAGCGGTTGCCCGGCGAATCTGGAATGCTTGCTCGTGGTTGTGCAGTAAACACACCATTAGGGCACGTTGTCCTAACCGCCGGTGACGTGGTATTGAACACCGGGCAGGGTGTTAATTCGATTGCCAATGGACTCGTTCGCAAGTTCATTTTCAACAACATTGATTCAACCCACTACACACGCGCATTCGTCACTGCGAACCCGCAACGTAATGAGGTGTGGATTTGCTTCCCGTATGGAACTGCCAGCACCTGTACACGCGCTTGTGTGTGGAACTGGATTGATAAGACGTGGGCAATTCGTGAGCTAGATAACGTCACTTGCGGTGCTTTCGGGCAAATCAATTACTCTGTTGGTGGCGATACATGGGCTACCGCTTCTGGTACTTGGGAAACAGATGCAGGCTCGTGGAATGAGAATGAATATTCACCGGCTGAGGCTCGTTTACTCATGTCGCATACAACACCTGTTATCAGCTTGGTTGACACTGGTAACACGGATTTTGGCTCACTGATAGAAGCGAACCTAGAGCGCACAGGAATGACGCTAGGCGATCCAAACGCTATCAAGGTAATCAAAGGTATCAGGCCAAAGATTGATGGTAACTCTGGCGCTACGGTATCGATTCAAGTTGGTTCAAGCATGACGCCTGACGGTGCTGTTACTTGGGCACCAGCAGCAACTTTCACCATTGGCACGGATTTCAAGGTTGATACGTTCTCAATTGGTGGTAGGTATATGTCGGTGAAGTTCTCAAACATTGATTACGCTCCCTGGCGCATGAAATCCTTTGACATTGATTACGTTTCAACGGGAGCCTATTGATGCGATACATCCCCGGCTTAATCCTTGATGACATGACGCGGCGCGAGTTTGAAAAGATCGCTCAAGCCTTGGAATCAGCTAACGAGCGGGTAACGCTACAGGTGCTTCACAAGGCTCCTGAAAAGTATCGTGAAGGCACGATTATTTGTGCTGACGGCACTAATTTCGACCCTGGCGCTGGCGCTGGGTTCTACGGATTTCATTCGGGCACTTGGAACAAATTAGGGTAAACATCATGCCAATCTCAATCGGTGGACAGACATTCACAGACGATCAAATCAAGCAGTTTTATGCCAATGGTGGCAATGACAATATGTTTGCTCAAAACCTCGGGCTTACAGATCAAAACCAGATACATGACCTAGCTATTCAGGCTCGGGCTATTGGTGGCGCTCCTACTGGTGAGCAGGCTATGAAATATGCCTTTAACCAGTATCAACAGTACAACCCTAATGGTGCATACGCGAACAACTACCAAGGCTTTGTAGGGGATCAAAACCCTGCTACTGCTAACGCTATCCGCTCGGGAACATATACAGGCGCTTACACATCGCCAACAGACTACGCGCCGGGTGGAATATACGAGGGCGTCAACGCTAATTACAAAACGTATGGCCTTGGCGCTCGTGGTTTGGGTGACGGTTGGGACGCTGGTAAGTTTGCTGGTTCTGGTGGTGGCTCTGCAAATCTCGGCATTGGTGGTGGCGGCGGCTCTAGTTCCTCCAGTTCTACAAGCACATCCGGTGGGCAAAACCCTTATTTGCAAGAGATGGGCAACACCATCGTCAACCAAATGACGGACAACTACAACCGTAACCAACTGCCTGCAATGCGCTCAGGAGCAATGGCTGCGGGTGGCTTTGGTGGTTCGCGTCAAGGTGTCGTAGAGGCTAACGGGTTGCGTGATTTGAACCTCGGCATAGGACAGAACCTAACCAGCCTGTACGGTACTGATTGGACAAATGCTCAAAACCGCAACCTGACTCAACAACAGATTACCAACCAAAACAACCAGTTTGGAATCTCGCAGGACAACAACAACGCGCAGTTTGGCGCTAGCTACGGTTTGAACGTGTTGAACGCACAAAACCAGTGGGCACAGAACGGTGTGCAGGCAACGACGAATATGCAGAACACGCCTGCTAACTATCAGACGATGTTCAACCAGCAACAAAACCAGATAGCAGGGCAGGGCGGTACTTCTACCAACACCCAAAATAACGCTGGTAATCCTTGGCTCGGCGCTCTCGGCGGTTTCCAGCTTGCAAATCAAGCAATCAAGTAAGGATCAATCATGACACGCGAAGAATTCATTGCAAAGTACGGAAAAACCTTTGTTGCTGATGACAAAGGCGGCAACGCTGCTAGTGAAGTAGCAGGCATGGACGTTGGCAATTACTACGATATGTTCCTTGGGCCTGATGCTAAGTCAACGATGACGGTCGGCGGTTGGGATAACCCACACGAGGTGCCTATCCAGTGGGGTCAGGGCCGATACAGTGATTCAAATCCTGCGTTTGATGCATGGTCTAACGTTGATCCACACCCAGAAAGTAATCGCGGGAATGGATTGGATGAGGCATGGAAAGCAGTCGGCAGGCCACTTGCAACGATGGCAGCTATGTATTACGGTATCAACGCTTTGGGTGGTCTTTCTGGTGGCTCTGACCTAGCTTTTATGCAAAACGGTCAAGTAGCAGCAGCTAACCCGGTAGCTGTAGAAGGCGTTACAGGTTCTTCATTCGGTAGCGGTATCGGTGGTGATTTGCTTGCCAGTACGCCGGGATATGAAAGCGCTTTGTCTGGTGGATCACTAGGTAGCGTTGACATTGGAAGCAGTCTCATGCCTGCTGCGTCTGGTAGCGGTTTATGGGACTCGATCAAGGGTGCAGGCTCTTTACTCAAGGGCAATTCAGGACTTGCACAGCTTGCTGGCGCAGGGTTAGGCGCTCTCGCTTCTGGTGACACGCAAACCAAAGCATCAAGCTCAAAAGACCCTTGGAGTGAAGCAGTACCGTATCTGAAGGACAACCTGAAAACGAATGCAAATATGCAGGAGTATTACAGGCAGAACCCGTTTAGCACTGAGCAGAAAACAGCCTATCAAGGCTTGTTGAACACGCTTGCCAACAACCAAGCTAACGCACCTGGCTTGCTGGCTAACGCAAGTGCTTTCGGACAGTCTAGCCGGGGCAAGATGCCTGCGATGCAAGGGCTGCTATCAGGTACGCAAGCACCCGCTATCGATTGGAACCAGTACGCAAACATCGGGAGGAAATGATGGGATTACTCGACCTCTTTAATACATACGAGGGCCAGCAGGGACTTGGCCTTTTGGCTGCTGCTTCTGCTCGTTCTGACGGTGCTGGATTTGGTCAACGCCTGCAAGAAGGGCTAGGCATGGCTGATAACTGGAAACGCAAGAAGGCGCAAGACGAGTTTCAGCAGATGCAGATTGCTGACCACATGGCGCGGATCGAAGAGGCGAAGGCACAGAGAGCGCAGCAAGAGAAGTTGCGTGCTGGCATGGCGCAGTTCTTTAAGCCTGGACAACAAGCACTTTCCCCATTGATGGGTGATGCGTCGATAGGCATTCAACCAAGCGCAGGACGTGCGGCGGTTGCTCCTAGCTTTGATACTGCTGGTGCGGCTCAATTTCTCGCGCAAAGCGGTGAGTATGAAAAAGCCATGTCCATGATGCCAAAGCGTGAACAGCAAATCAATAAGCTGGACGTGAAGGACTTTACGCCTGCTTCAGTTGCTAAGTTTGCACAAACTCAGAACTATGGCGACTTGGTGCGTATGGATAAATTGCATATGGGCACAGAGGGCGGCGACTTTAAGGGTAGAAACCCATTTACCGGGGAAGAGGTTGTAAGCAGCAAGAACAGTAAATCGTTTTCCGATATTGCTTCAGAGCGGTCTAATGCTTTGGGGTGGGCAAACAATGCCATTAGTCGGGAGCGATTGACATTTGATAAGGCTGGTGGTTTGGATGGTGGCGAATCGCAAGTAGGCTTGAATAAGCAGTTTGGCAAACCGCAAGCTGGTTATCGCTGGAAGGCTGACGGTTCACTTGAGTTCATTCCTGGTGGGCCTGCTGACCAAAAAGCGCAATTGCAAAAGAGTGGCGAGGGTACGGTAGGTGGTGTTGTTGCTGACTTGCGCGACAAGTACACACAGCTAAACGCTGAAAACGGAATTGTCAGCACTAACAACAGGTTTGGCACAAACATGGGGGCCTCGTTTGGCGCTTCTGGTGTTGGTCAGATGCTGAATGGAATAGTTGGGACTAAAACGCAATCTATACGGGATTCTATTGCAATGACTCGCCCACTATTGCTACAGGCAATCATGAAGGCTAGTGGAATGAGTGCTAAACAAATGGACTCTAACGCTGAATTGAAACTTCATCTTGCTACCGCTACTGATCCACAAAAGGGACTTGAAGCGAATCTGGAAGCTCTTGATCGGCTTGAATCTCTTTTTGGTGGTGGTAATGAAAAGTTTAAAGCCCAAGGTCCGCAAGCATCAACAAAGAACGGTTGGTCAATGTCAAAGGTCAATTAAATGGCAACGTACAAAATCACTGCACCAGACGGACAGAGCTACAACGTCAACGCTCCTGATTCAGCGACTGATGCTGAAGTTATGGACTATGCGCAACGTAACTTCAAAATGTTGCCTAAAAAGGCGGAAACGACGATAGCGCAGGACGTAGGGCAAGGCATCGGCAATCTGGTTGCTGGTGCTGTGCGCGGTGCTGGCTCTATCGGCGCTACTCTGCTGCGTCCGTTTGATACTGCTGCTGAGAATGAACAGCGCAGGCAGGCAATGGATGACGCATTGCAATCTATGGGTGCTGAACCTGATTCGTGGATGTACAAAGGCGGCAAGCTCGGCGGCGAAATTGCGGGTACTGCTGGTGCTGGTGGATTGATTGCTAAACCTCTCGCTACGGTTGCGCCTAAGTTGGCGGCGGCTATTGCCTCTTCCGGTTTTACCGCTGGCGGTGCTGGTCTAGGTACACGGGCTGCTGGTGGTGCTATCTCTGGCGCGGTTCAGTCTGGAATGGTTGGAGATAACCCGCTGATGGGCGCTGCGGTTGGTGGTGTTTTGCCTCCTGCTGCTAAGTTGGTCGGCGCTGCTGGCTCTGCGGTTGGTCGTGGTGTTTCTTCTATGTTGATGCCACAACAGCAGGCAATGGCTAAACAGATTGCTTCAATGACTGGCAAGAAGCTGGAAGATGTTATTGCGGCTATTGAAAAGCAAGGTCCCTCCATTCTCGGTATCAAGCCAACAGTCCCGCAAATCCTGCAAGATGACGCCATTAGCCAACTGCAACGCAGTGTTATCAATGCTGGTGACAAGTCAATCATGGCGCGTGAGGCTGAACAGAACTTGCAGCGCTTGGCAGGCTTAGAGCGCATTGCACCTGTTATGGGCACTGTGAATGAGGCGGCAGACAGCGCAGGAAACATGATCGGCAAGTTCGGCAAGTCTGCAAGGGCTAACGAGTCGCAGCGTGTTAGGGATCTGTTTGATTCTGTTGACCCATTCAATGAAACAGCTTTGACGTTGCCGATTGACGCAATGAAGGCGCAGAAAGCTAAGTTTCTCGGGCCTGGCACGTTTGGCAAGGGTACTGCTCCAACGTCCGCTATCAGCACTGCGGAAGGTATCGGCACACAGACACTGCCTGCAGTCAAAGAGATGACGCAATCAGCGGCAGGCAAATCGCAGTCCCTGGAACAAGCGGTTCGTGCGGCTGGTGGCATCCGTGGCGGTGCTGGTGAGCTACGCGATTTGGGAATTAAGCAAAGTGGCACAACTGGACTGGTAAACAATAAATCCGGTAAAGCTGCTGATTTGTTGGCTGATGATATGTATCAGCGCGGCTTCATTCCTGATAACGATCCTGCTACCTTGTTTGACTATCTGCGAAACGGCAACGGCAGAAACGTTTACGCAAGCGATGCAACTGAAGGCGGTTTTCAGCGTGGCATGGAGCAATCGATGGGGGATGCACCTGGCGCTGAAGTCATTGCTAAACCTGTACCTTTTGGGCAAGTGCAAAACCTTCGCGGCTCTATCAATGAAGCCTGGAAAGATGCTTCTATGCGTGGGCGCAATCAAGAGGCTGCTGCTCTCAATGGGATGATTGCTGAGATTGATAGCACGGTCAATGCCGTAGCTTCTGGCAAAGGCTCTGCTGGTGATTATTTCCCGGCAGACATTGTTAAGAATTGGCGCGATGCGTTAGCTGCTCATGCAGAGAAAAAGGCTCGGTTTGATACGGGTCCACAGGCCAGAATGTTTAGGCAAGGTGGTGACGGGCAATCCGCTATTCAAGGCGCTGAGATTCCTCGTGAATTCTTCAATTCCAGGGCATCACAGATTGAGGATGCACAAGCATTCAAGCGGTTGACGCAAGAAAACCCGCAACTTGTCGGCGCTCTGAAAAGCTACGCGGTTACGGATGCAGCACAGCAGACAACCAAAAACGGGATGCTGTCATTCAATAAGTTCAATAAATGGATGGATTCGCGCTCGGGTGCTATCAAAGAAACCATGAGTGAATCGGATCGTGCGCTACTCAAGGAAGTATTGCAAGGCGTCAAAGCTACTGACATTGCCAACACTGGCGGCATGGCAACTGGTTCTAACTCTGCTCAAAACCTAGAAGCTGCTGCGCGTTTGATGGGCAATGGGTTGCTTGATAGCAAGCTGTTTGACATTGCAGCGACAAAGCTACCGCTAGGCGGGTTTGGCTTGAATGCTTTGCGGAAAAGCTCTACAGGCGCGAAAGCTGAAACCCTCGGCGGGTTGCTGAGTGATCCAGAACTATTCAGCGCACAGTTAAAGAAGGCGGCTTCTCGGCAGAAACCTGGACAACTTCAGGGCCTGCTGAGTACGTCCGGGCTGGATCGCTTTGGTTATCGGGTTGCTCCACTCCTAGCGGCAGATTATTAAAGCCTCTCCATACGCCCCAAATGAAGGCAAGTACAAGAAAAGCTAAAGCCTTCCACAGCAGGTAATCAGTGAATTCCATCCATTCATTCTAAGCACACAGGCACAAAATGCAACTAAGCCCACACTTCACGCTTGAAGAGATGATTTTCAGCGACACGGCTGCACGGCATGGAATCAACAATTCCGCACCGCCTGAAGTACTGGCAAACCTGAAGCGCACTGCTAACGGGCTTGAACGTGTGCGGCAGTTGCTCAACAACAATGCTATTCGTATCTCTTCAGGATACCGCTGTAAAGCCTTGAATGAAGCTGTACGGGGCCAGCCAAATAGCCAGCACATGACAGGGCAGGCGGTGGACTTTACAAGCCAATACGGTAACCCTGTTCAGTTGGTGCAGCTAATCAAGAAATCAGGGCTTGAGTACGACCAGCTTATTTGTGAATTCAATCAGTGGGTGCATATCAGCTTCACTGATGAACCTAGGCGGCAAACGTTAGTAATCGACAGATTTGGAACGAGGAATTTTGTATGAACGAATTTTTATCGGGAATCGCACCTACCCTGGCTTCAGCCATTCTTGGGCCTCTTGGGGGTGTTGCGGTGTCTGCACTAGGCAAGATATTCGGCATCGATGGCGCGACTACTGCCGAAGTAGCCAAAGTGTTTCAGGATGGCAAGTTAACACCGGAACAGCTATCAGCAATCAAAGCGCTGGAAATGAAATATCAGGCTGAAGAGAAAGAGCGCGGATTCCGTTACGCAGAACTTGAGTACAAAAGCACAGTCGACGCGCGTGATATGCAGAAAGTGACTAAAAGTTACTTCCCGGCGACTCTTTCCACGTTCGTGACAGTTGGTTTCTTCAGCATCTTGATAACCATGCTGGTGTGGGACTACAAGCCTACAGAGCCGCTGTTGGTGATGCTAGGCGCATTGGGCGCAGCATTTGCG
>JAOQMQ010084945.1:0-19453 GCA_027563845.1 Erythroxylum subrotundum | reverse complement strand
AGTATGAAATTGAAGGCTTTGGTGAATGATGAGAATGTGTGTGATTTATGAGATTTTGAATTGAGATTTGGAAGTTTGGTGTATTTGAATTTGGTATTTGAATGGTTATGAAGTTGTTTTACATTTGAAGGGTTCAATTTGGGGAGATTACGAGTTTATATGGTGTTAGGATGGAAGATGGAAGCATTGGAGAGGCTTGGAAGAAGGTTTGGGACACTTTCCCCAGTGTGTGTATGTCCGTTTAACGGACCTTCTCGGGTGGATTTGGACCCCTTGCCCAACCCATGTCCTTTAAATGGACATGCAAGTCCATTTAACGAACCTTCTCGGGTGAAAATGGGTTGTTTGGCCAGTCCATGTCCGTTTAACGGACATCCTCGGATCAACTGCAGTAATTTGCTATTTTGACCATTTTAGAGACCGAATCTCATTTTGAACTCTTCATAAGAGTTGTAGATCTTGATGTCTTTTTTCGAATGGTCCAAAAACAAAATCCATCGGGCAATTGTAGAAAAAGTTATGGCAATCGCGCCAAGACATGTTCAGTTGGAGTTAGGGCTTAAACCTAATGGATTCTTTTGGCCATAAATCCTTCGTCCGACCTCCAAATTGAATGATTCTTGGAGCATTGGATTTATAACATGGTTAGCTACCACTACACAAAAATTGGTAGCTTTTGGTTTTGAGTTCGAAGGGATGGCTTTTAAGCAAGTGAGGGTTCGTTGAGATAACCCTACTTTGGCACCCGCTAACGCTTCTTGGCTCCGTTTTGGATAGTTGGGCTCCGGGAACGTGGTCCAACACTTTTGGTTGGGCTTCGGGAACGAGGTCCAACATCAGTAGCAATAGATGTTGATTGATTTAAGCAAATTCTTAATCAGATGGATACAAATCAGCAACAAATGACGCTGCAAATTGATGAGCTTGGCAACCAAGTATGAAAAGTACACAAAAAGTAGCGGTATATCAAAAAGAAGTTCCTAAAGTTCTTCCAAAAGCAAAAAATTGAAGTCCCTTATCCTACACCTTCATAACCTCAATCTCTATAAGCTTTCTTACCCTTCACTTTTTATATTGTTTTATTTACTTTATTAGTTATGCTACTTGTTTGCATGATTGATGTTTTGATTTCATTTTGTGGTTGCTTCGTCACGTTGAGGATAATGTGTGGGATGGTGATAGTTTCCTTGTCAATTGCACCGTTTAAAATTGGTTTATTTACTATTTGCATTTTGTTAATTAGGATGCATGTTTTTAGGCATATTAGGTTGTTGTTTGATGTTGATGTTTAGTTTGTGTTAAGCAATGGAACCACACTTGAATCATATTGATTTATTTTTCCATGGGATTTTGTCATGCTAGCTGGAATAAGATTGAATGCATATTTGAACTTGAATTAGGCTAATTGAGTAGAGAGTGAATCATGTTGAGTGATGAAAAGTAGTTGGTTACATAAGCTTACTCAAAATGTGACACTTGAGCAATGAGGTAGTGTGGAGATGCATAATGAATTTTCATTTGAGCCATTGTGAGGTTTGAGCTTGTATGACTCCATCTATAGTCATCTTATTTCTTTGAGTGTGTGATGCACCTTTAGGTTGCTACCTTCAGAACTTGCTTTGAATTGGTTTGAGTCTATTGGATACATGCTTAATAGAAATGATTAAGGCCCTTTTTTGTGACAGCCCTTGGCTTAAATGACCTACCCTTGTTATTATCCCTTATTAGCCCCATTGAGCCTTAACCCTTTTGTTTCTTGAAAACACCATATATTTCAAAACCCGAAACCTCATTAGCCTGCCCATTCACAAGCTTAGTAAAGTATTAAGAGATGCACTAGTTTGGGATTTTTGGTTTAAAAAATTTTTCCTAGATGAATTAAATTATACTTTTACTCTTCAATCACATTTATCTAGTTTCTATTTTGTTTCTTGTTTCTTAAATTATATATAAGAAAAAAAGGAAAAAGAAGAAAAGAAAAAAAGAAAAGAGAAAAAGAAAAGAAAAAGGGAAGAACATTTTTGTAGCATCAATAAGTACGGAGTAGTGGTATATTTACATTTGTATATCTCATAATATGTTTTGTATCCCTTTGTTCACTTATTACTTTATGCATGCTTATGTTAAACTCTTTACCTGTTTGGACCCACCTTAACCCTTACCACATTACAACCCGAAACAAGTCCTTCTGATCTATTTATGCTAACTAACCCAATGATTTTGCATTTGGTTCACTCTCTCGATTTATTACCAAAGCATGAAGTTACAACAAATAATCACAACACCCAAATGAATTAACAAAAAAAACTAGATTAATATTGAATCAAGTTTAAATCCATAAAGAAAAGTTAGAATATCATCATCAATCCTAAATCCATCATCATCATCATCATATCCATCTTACACATTCAAAGAAAATAATAACAAAGATGAAAAGAAAATATCACTTGTATGGGATCAAGATAGCTCGGGAAAGTGGCAGCAACGGAAGCCTGCTCCTCTCTCCTGTCCTAACTCTTCTCTATCTTTTTCTTCTTTCTTCTTAGAGTTTTCCTAAAGTGGAAAAAATTGGAGCTCCTCTTCAAATTGTTCTAACTTATTAACTTGTGAAATCTGTGTCTCAGTAGTTCAGACTAAATATACATACTAATTAGGACTTAATGTCACATTCATTCACTCTTATCACTTACACAAACACATTGATAATTATTTGGTCAATCAAAATTGTAACTATCCTTGAGTGTCTTTTTATAAGAAATCAAGCTATTCATAAGATTAGTAGGATTTATTAAACAACACACTATTTTTGTTAATCTTATTAACATGAACCTAGCCTTTTGATGCAAAGGCAAATATTTGTGATGAATGTTCCCCGATTACTCATCTAGGCCTTTTTTTATTAAACGCCTTGGTTGGAATGTCATTATAGCCTTTTGATGCGAAGGTAAACATTTGTGAAGAATGTCCCCTGGTTATAGCTGCATCACATTCTCAAGTAGCTACTAGCTCTATTCATAAGACGATTTGTTTCAAACAGGGCCAGTGGAATAGTTATTTATTTAAGGTTTACACAACACTTATATATATGTATTCTTGCCTACCTCATTTCTTAAGCTAATCATTTTCATAAAAAGATACCAACGATGCTACTTATTTGATTGGCCTTAAATTATAAATGAATGTGATAAGTTCCTAGAGTGAATGAAATAATATTGTACCCTAATTAATGTGCATATTTAACCTAAACAACCTAGAACACTAATTTCACAAGTTAATAAAGTTTAGCAACTTAAAAGACTATGTTCAAAGCTAAATCGATTATGATAAGTCCTAGCCATTGACACATTCACACAAATCACATCATGAAATCCTATAAAAAAACTAACATACAACTTGAAAAATTCACATTCAAATAAAAACATATAATGCACACAACCCTCCCCATACTTGGACAACACATTGTCTTGAATGTGAGAAGAAAAAACAACAATACATAAGGTGGGAATAAAAATAATGAAACATCAGAAACATGAGAACAATTGAAAATAATAAAAAAAATAAAACATAAGAATAGTTGAACACTTTGAGCCTCGAAATATTTGTGAATATATTGTATGTCCCAGTTTTGGCATCTTTTTTCTCTATCCATCTCCTTCATCGCCTTGGCATTTTTTGAAATGGCTTTGTTAATGTTTAAAATGGCTTCCATTACCTTATCTCATCATGTTGGCTCTTCCTCTTCTGACTCCTCGCTGGTTGAGTCCTCCTCTTGTTGCGTTATGCCGAGCTCAAACTAGCCTATCCCACCCTATTCTTGACATGAGATTTTGCACTGATATCTTGAAGTTCCATATTATAGACCTCCAAGATCTCAGCTCATCTCAAATGGAGATGGCTAAGAAACTTAAAACGATGGATAGTTAGTCCATTGCAATTGACACCTTAGTATTCTACAATAGCCATAACCAAGTACCCCATGCCCAAATTATTGCTTCTCTTTCTTAGAGTAGCAGTAATTGCACTAAAGATGTGGGTGGAGGTGAAAACTTTAAGGCTATGATCTATGCACCACAAGAGGAAAAGTTCTTTTATTGAATACTTGTTAGTTTTGCTTTTGTCGAATATAGTTTGACATATGAACCTATGTAACAACAAGTGTTCAGGGCTTCAAATAATGTTATTGTGGGCATTTTTAGCATCAAAGCTCTCCAGCCCAATTAGTTCCCTCCAATAGTGGGTGGCACGAAAGTCATCACGTTGATCTACTATGGTTGAGTTAGGAAATCCACCGATTTCAGACAAAATGTCATAGTTTAAGCCATGGTTAACCTGCAACTGAAACCATAGGCCTTTAAGGTTGATTAGCTCGTATTGAAGGGAGGTGAAGGATTCTAAGGTTAGTTCTTCATAAACAGGATAATTAAATCGTAAAAATTTATCCCAATGAATTCTTCCTCCTTAGGTCTCAACCTTCTCTCTCATTCCTATTCTTTCTAATATATCAAAATTGAAGTATTTAGGCACACTTATTTTCTTAAGACCAAGGGTATGGAACTAGTTACCTTCCCCCTCCAAGAAGATCGAGAAAGGTGCATCGTAAACTGATGCCCTGTTTCGTTATCTGCGGCTCGATATTTGGACTTTACCTTTTGATTGGGTGCGCTCAACCGTCTGTTTGATGCGTGGTCCCATTAGATTTAGAATTATGAAAATTTGGAGAGAATTGAAGACTTAAAGATGGGTAGAAAGTAGTGAGAGAAGTTGAGTTCTTAGGTTTAGAGAGAGAGTGCTAAAGTGAAAGGTGTAAGAAAACCAGGTTAAGTGTAAATATATAGCGTAGGAAAGGTAGAAAGGGTAAAATTGGAAGAGAAAATAACTGAAAATCAAGCATACAATGTATACCCCACTGCAGGCCACGATCGTGGCCTTGCAAAAATTCTGCATGCTTTCTGATTTTGCTTCTTTTTCCTCATTTCATCCTCGAAATCCTTCCATACCTTGTAATTACATTATAACCTTATTATGCCTACCTTTCACAACATTCCCATGTTAACTAATCCTCAATTTGTCCAAAAATATTTAACTGGACTCGGAACAAAAAAAAAGAATGTAAAACCTATTTACTACAAAAGATGACATAACAAAATGATAAAAAATCATGGATTGCATCCCATGCAGTGCTTCTTTTATCGTCAGTAGCTCAATGTACTTCTTTTGCCTATGGTGGTTTGAATGACTTGTGTAATGGTAGCGCAATCATAGGTCTCATAAATTTCAAACGAGCTTCCAGACTGTGATTTCCACCACCCTTCTTCTTCATCTTCTTCTTCCAGTTATTCCATCGAGAATGTGGCTTTTTAGGTAAATCCTTGTGATCATCACTATGTTCAACCTCTCCACGAGACTTGGTTCTCTTAATGATGTCTATGGAATTGTGAGAACTTCTTCTATCATTGGACACGTTAAAGGACACCTTCTTATTCCCCACTCTTAGAGTCAACTTACCTTCATGAACATCTATAATAGATCGTCTAAGGATAATTGGTTATCTCCAAGTCTTCCTTTATATCCAAAATAAAGAAGTTCGTAGGAAAGGTAAATTTTTCCACCTTAATAAGAATGTCCTTAATTATACATCACAGACGGTGAATTGATCGATTAGCCATCTACACACTCATAATGGTTGGTTTTATTTCTCCTAACTTCATCTTTTGGCATAAAGTGTAAGGCATCGTACTTATACAAGCTCCTAAGTCTATAAAAGCCTTATCCACTTTGACATTACCTATGGTGCAAGGAATCTAAAAATCCCATGGATCATTTTGCTTTCGTGGTAACTGCCAATTCATTAGAGATCTCCATGCTTCCTACTTCACTCATCAGCTTTTCCAGCTCCTTTCTGTTGAATAATCTCTCTTGTATGTATTCCATAAGAGTGAGTCATGTTTTCAGCTGCTCTATTACCTCAAGGACTTCCTTGAACTTTGTTTCTTTTGAATTCCATAGTACTAGAATGGGGTATGGAATTGCAGGTCGATACTCCTTGATTTCCTTCAGGATATGTCCATTCAACAGGAAATTTTTGTCAGCCCTTTTCTTTTCCTTTTCCCTGTCTTCTTTAGCTCAGTTGAGTTTCTCCTCAGTGGCCTGGGTGATAACTATGATTCTTTCCTTTGGGTTTTTTTCTGTATTACTTGGAAGGTTCCCTACATTTTGTATAGATAGTGCATCTGCAAATTGGCCCATTTGGACTTCTAAGTTGTGGATGAAGGATGACTGATTCTTTGTCACTATTTGAAATTTTTCTTCCCATCTCTTATGCCCATCATCCGTGCTTCCAATCTTATCCAAGATTTTGTCTATTTTGGTATCCATGGAATTAGGTTTCTCTTACTGGAATTTAGGAGGTCCGTAAGGTCGGCAATTGACCTTCAACATTGTTTGACCATGAAAAGTTTGGATGATTCTTCCACCCAGGATTATGCATATTCGAATAGGTTGTTCCCACCACCATAACCAATCTATACTCCTATATACTTGACTTGCTCCGTTTCATTACTTTGCATAAGGAAGAAGTCGATGTTATCATGATTATCCTAGTCGTATAGCGCATCTTTGCTGAATGGTCTTAGTAGGGGTTGAAGAGGAAGCTTTTATGTTGTTCAGCTGCTAATTTTTGTTTACATCTTAGTCATTTGGTTAACAACTATAGCTCCCTTATGTTCTCGCACAGTTATGTGTTGTCTACTTCGGTCATTCGTCCACAGACAACTGTTATTGGCCATTTCTTCGAGCAACTCCTTTGCTTCGTCAACAGTCTTTTGCATAAGTGATCCACTAGATGTTGCATCTATGATACCTCTCATAGGTGGATTGACCCCATTGTAGAAGGTTTTTAAAAGAAATTATTTTGGTAAGTTGTGGTGTGGACACCTCCTTTGTAAATCCTTATATCTCTTCCACGCCTCAGAAAGTGATTCCCCATCACTTTGCTGGAAGTTTGTGATTTCTTTTATCATCTTCATAGTTTTAGTGAGGCAAAAATACTTGTCTAGGAATGCATGTACTAATTGCTCCCACGTTGTGACATTTGAGAGATTGAGAGAGTGATACCAAGCTTTGGATCTATCCCTTAGCATAAAGGGGAAAAGCTTCATCTTAGCAGCGTCTTCTGACATCCCATGATATTAGAAGGTATCACATATTTTAACGAAGTTCACTATATGTGCATTTGGATCCTCATTGATCAGTTTATAGAATTGCACATTTTTTGACAACATGTTCAATAAGGCCAGTTTTATTTCGAATGAAGGTGCTTGAATTGGTGGTCGGGTTACTCCTCGACTGGCAGCATTGAACCCTGGTCTCATGAAGCCCATAAGGGTTCAAGGTTAGTGTCCTTGGGTTCCCCCCTGATCAAATTCTTGATGAAACTCTTCTGCCATTGGTTCTTCAATTTCTTCTTCTTGGCGTTTGGCTCTTCGAATGGCTCGTTCCAAGCAAGTGATGTCAAGTGCTAGGTTTCGACGATTCGACTTGAACTTCGAGTGACTTTTGTGTTCATGCAAATGCACAGACACAAGAGTGATGAAAGCACCTTAGACTATAAGAACTAAACTAATCCTACTACTCCTCGATAACAACTCCAAATACTTGTTGAGGCAAGTTTTACTCCCAATAAAAACCACCAATATTCGCAAGTATATAGGTCATAAACTTGTAGTATTAAAGGTGTCGATCCCTTAAGGAGATTTTAAACTAATCTAATTCTATGTTAGCTAAGGCCTAAAGAATTATTAAAATGAAAATAAAAATTGAATAGAAAAGTAAACACATGAAAATGATTGATAGAAAGTTAATTTGTAAGATTAACACAAAAGAAATTGAATATTGAACACCACCAAATTCACAATGGAAAAACACACAAGAAAAATTACCAAATTATGAGAAAGGGACCTATCCTATCGTTAATTCTAACTTTGTCAATTTTGTGTTAATGTGGTGTCGGTTCTAGACTATCGAAGGGTAGATTACTCTTTTTTGAGTTATAATCACCAAACCCTAATTAATTCAAGTTAACAAAAATGTTATCTCTTAATTAACAATCAGCCCATAACTTATTTATTTCTTAAGCCTTCTAATAAAAAATCGGGTCTTATAAAAGATCTCTCTCCATATAATTACCAATTTTATTTTTTTTGGTCTATTGGGTCGTTTAACTCTCATTAACCAACTTAATCATTATGCATTTGGTTCACTCTCTCAATTTATTACCAAAGCATGAAGTTACAACAAATAATCATAACACCCAAATGAATTAACACAAAAATAACTAGATTAATATTGAATCAAGTCTAAATCCTTAAGGAAAAGTTAGAACATCATCATCAATCCCAAATCCATCAACATCATCACATCCATCTTACACATTCAAAGAAAAAATAACAATGATGAAAAGAAAATGTCACTGATACGGGATTGAGATGGCTCGAGAAAGCAACAGTAGCAGAAACCCGCTCCTCTCTCCTCTCCTTCCTCTACTCTCTCTTCTTCTTCTTTCTTTTTGGAGTTTTCCTAAAGTGGTAGGAATTGGAGATCCTCTTAGGGGTTTTTTTTTCTCTTTTTTATATAGTCTTTTCTATTTTAAGTAAACTCTAGGGTTTTTCGGGGTCCAAAAAGTCCCAAATGTCCCTCGATAAGTTACGTTAGGGAGGTTCTTTGTTTTGTTCATGGTGCAGGCCACGATCGTGGTCCATCGTGTCACGATCGTGGCACTTCATTTAAGTCTCCGTCACGATCGTGGCTCCCCCCAACTAGTTTTTTCACAATCATGGGTCTGGTTTTGGCTCCAGACTTCCCCCGATTCTCCCTCGTTCTTCCATATCTATTCTCAAACACTAATAGATACATCAAGGCACCTCAAATACTCAAAATTAAAACAAAAAAGCAAGCTCTAACCCATATAACACTCAAAACACAACATTTAACCTAATAACACAATCTTAACCTAAATATGCACTAATCATTCAATTTAACAACTAAACATATGTTAAACTACGCACTCAAACATTATGCAATCTACCATTATCATATAGTGGAACAAATAATGGCCATTACACTTAGAAATGGAAAAAAGTTGGTAGCATCCACTGAGAAGAAGGTTGAACCCTATACTAATGGACGCTAAGAGAAGGAGAATGGGAAGGAAAAGAAGAAGGAGGAAGCTCCATATGTGCCAAAGATCCCATTTCCACAAAGGCTAAAGAAGAATTAAGGGGATGCTCAATTTGAAAAGTTTTTAGAGATGTTAAAGAAATTGAAAATTAACTTGTCCTTTGTGGAGGCTTTGAAAAACATGCCTTTGTATGCAAAGTTTCTTAAAGATATCTTATTAATTAGGTAGACTTGGGAGGAAAATCAAATGGTTTCCTTAATGGAGAGTTATAACTTCATAATTACTAGCCACATGCCCTCAAAATTGAATGATTAAGGGAGTTTTACTATACCTTATATAGTTGGTAATTTAGAATTCTCTAAGTGAAAATGTGACTTAGGTGCAAGTATTAATCTTATGCCATTTTCTATTTTTAGGAAATTAGGTCTAGGTGATGTGAAGCCGAATTCCATGCTCATTTAGTTATGGATTAATCAATAAAAAATGGCTTGGCATGGTAGATGATATGCCAATTAAAATGGACTAGTTTATTATTCTTATGGATTTCGTAGTGCTAAACTTTAATAATGATCAAAACTGTGTAATAATTCTTGGTAGACCATTTACGAATACAGGAGGAGCCATGGTGGATGTTTATGAAGGCAAATTGATTCTTCATATTGGCGATGAACATGTTGAGTTTAATATAAGCAAGCATTGAAGAATCTGAAGGAAGGAAACTCTTACATAAAGATTGATATAGTTAATGAGTGTGTAAAAGATCAAAAGGAGATCCATAAAGAAGATGGTGAAGTTGAAGATGTGAAAGATGTTAAAGAGCTAAAGTAGGAAGAGTTGGGTGACAAATCAAAACAAGAATCATTAGTAAGGATGTAAGAACCCATGTTGCTCTCCATTGAATAATCCCTCATTTTAGAGTTAAAAGCTAGAAAGGAACAAGAAAAGAGAGTGGTTGAGAAAATTAGAAAGATAATGAGAGCCATGGGATGGAAAATTTTAGACATAAGAAGCATAAATCCTAATGTGATGGTGCATATGACCTTAACTTTTAATAGAGGAGATGGTTGAACATTTAAGTTGAAATGTTCAAGCAAGTGACCTTAAATTTAGCACATTATATTTTAGGTAGATTTTTTGTTATTTTTTCTGCACTTTTTGCCTTATTTTTTATGATTTTCCAATGGGTTTGATTGATAGATGTTCATGGCATGAAGGTGTCTAAGTTTGACACCACCACCACCACCATCCCCATAAGTATTATTACCTTTATCCTTTATTTCATTTTTTTGTTATATTAGTTATGAGTTTTTTTTAGTTTTGTATCATTTTCCACATTGAGGACAAAATTTTTGTTTAAGTTTAGGGACGTAAATGCATTTACATAATCAATTGTGTGTGAATTTGTATCGTGTTTTGATGAGTTGTAAATAGAATTAAATGCACTCAAACCCCAACCGCAAGCGCACGGGTTATTGTAGTACAGTTATCGTTCCTACGAGGATTTATACTAAGCACCAATCAATTCTTTCTAGATTGTTTAAGTTAATAATAAGAAGATTTAGAAATTAAAAATGGGTAAAAATAAAACAATTACGTTTAAACTTTCAGAACAAAACGAAATCTCTTAAGAGGAAGAATTGCTTTCACAAAATCACAATATTTAAGTTCCAAAAATTGTTATCAACTCCAGCTAAAGTAAATATGAATCCTATTATTTTGCTAACCCAAGTTTCTCTAAAAGTAATTCTTCTCTCTCAAGTTTGAATTACCTACTCTGTTTTACTATGATACAAATTTCTCAATTCAGATATAAATAAAACAGAGATGAACTGCATAACCTTTGACGAATAAAACTTAGATACTAATCTCTTAACATGCAAGTTGTATTTGTACGATTTTAGAGAATAACTCAACTCTCATTAAGATCTAATAAGAACTATTCATAAGAACAGCAAACCATATATAGCAGAAGTTTAGAAAACCATATTCACCCTAGAGGGTGACACAATCCTTGAAATAACAAAACTAGAAAACACACATCATAGCAAACTGAAAATAAACAAAAAAAAGAAAACAATTGTTGCCCTAGATTACAAGCTTCATAGAGTCTCCTATTTCCTCTTCCTCGTTCTCCCTGCTTCCCCGTCTTCGTGCCTTTCTTCCTCTTTTTATCCTTTCTCCATGACTCCCCACTTCCAGTGGATTGTAACAGCTCCTCCCTATGTTCTTACACGTTGTAGTCTTCTTCTAACCGTCCACCACTCATTTAAAAACTTTGACGAAATGACGAGAGTAACCTTGAAGTCACAAAGTGAGGTTGATTCGGACCTTTAGTTCTTTCCTTTGTAGGTCAAATCAAAAATATAATCCAAGGATTACAATATAGGATACAACCTCGGGTCATCTCACTTAATTGGAACCTAAACGAATGGACCTAAGCTAACCTATATGTCATGAAATGCAAGCTAAATTAGTAAGGAGGGGGAATTGATCTTTGGAATCCTTATCAGAATTAAATTGAATTGTAAGAAAAATGTGTAAAATGTATTTTTTGGATTTTTGGGAATAGAAAAACATAAAGGTTTCAGTCAAAGAAGCAGATGAAGGGATTAAGTCAAAGTTTAATCAGACAAAGGAGGTCAATCAAAGAATCAGACAAAGGGATTCAATTAAAGATGAATCAGACTAAAGTGTTCAGTCAAAGAAGCAGACGAAGGGGTTCAGTCACAGCTAAATCAGACCAAAGGGTTCAGTCAAAGAAGTAGACGAAGGGATTTAGTCACAGCTGAATCAGACCAAAGGGTTCAGTTAAAGAAGCAGACGAAGGGATTCAGTCAAAGCTGAATCAGATGAAAGGGTTCAGTCAAAGAAGCAGACGAAGGGATTCAGTCAAAGCTAAATCAGACCAAAGGGTTCAGTCAAAGAAGCAGATGACGGGATTCAGTCAAAGCTGAATCAGACCAAAGGGTTCAGTCAAAGAAGCAGACGAAGGGATTCAGTCAAAGCTTAATCAGACCAAAGGGTTCAGTCAAAGAAGCAGACGAAGGGATTCAGTCAAAGCTGAATCAAACCAAAGGGTTCGGTCAAAGAATCAGACGAAGGGATTCAGTCAAAGCTGAATCAGACTAAAAAGAATCAGATGAAGAGATTCAATCAAAGTTGAATCAGACTAAGGGATTCAATCAAAGAATCAGACGAAGTGATTCAGTCAAAGCTGAATCAGACTAAGGGATTCAATCAAAGAATCAGACTAAGGGATTCAATCAAAGAATCAGACGAAGTGATTCAGTCAAAGCTGAATCACACTAAGGGATTCAATCAAAGAATCAGATTAAGGGACTCAATCAAAGAATCAGACGAAGTGATTTAGTCAAAGATGAATTGGACTAAGGGATTCAATCAAAGAATCAGACGAAGTGATTCAGTCAAAGTCGAATCAGGCTAAGGGATTCAATCAAAGAATCAGACTAAGGGATTCAATCAAAGAATCAGACGGGTGGGATTTCTACAGAGTCTTCCTCACATCACCTAAACTTCTAAATCACTAACTACACTTTCCAAAGCATCTCCAACATGTAATGGTCATATCTCTTAACTCCGATATCTAAAAATTTCATTCTTTATACCGTTAGAAAGCTAAGAGGACAAGCTACAACTCTCTAAAAGGTAACTTTGTCTAATTTAGCCTAGATTAATCCAATTTTTCCCTTAAAATTAGTACACAAATTGTACCCTTATGAAAGACTTGAAAATTTTGTCCCAACTTCACTTCCTCTAATGCAACATCATTCATAACAATTTAACTACCAATTTCTTTTTCATTAAACTATCTAATCTCTACTCATTTGATTTATCACCTACATCCAATTCTCATCATCCATAATTCCTATTTTTCTTGTCCATAACATCTCACTTATATATATATATTCATGTTCAAAATCATCATCCTCATCTCAAGTTGATAACTTCTTCAAATATATCTAATTTCAACTCTACATCATCCATACACAATGCATATTTCATTAACAACAAAAATAAGAGTTTGCGAAGCTTTAATGGCATTCCAAGCCACATTACATCATTGGTATCAAAATACAAAATACAAAAGATACAAAACCCAATAATTCCCGAAATGCGACTAAAGCCTTGTTTTATATGAACTAACTTCAAATACAAAATATGCATAATCAGAGTGATGCCTTGACTCCTGATCACTCATTCTCATTCTCTTCAACTGAAGATGGGATGGAAATGGGGGTGAGCTTAAAAGCTCGTGGGTAACAGTTTATAACGGAAAAATAAGCAAAACCATTGAAATGTTCATTTCCATTGTAAAAATTCACATTAATGCAAATCATGTATGCATCACTCTTGTGAACATATCATGAGCACATCAAAGTAGTCTGGGTAGATCTATAAATATGACGAACTACACATTTCCACATAATGGTCCTGTGTAGTCGTAAACTTGACTTACTATCACAATCCCACATAGTGGTTTTGCGTAGACGTAAACATGAGGGAGTCCATGAAGGAGCTTTGCGCCACTAGCGGGCAGGCGGAAGAAGCCTTTAACTTGGTCAACGTGCACGTGACATACTTGAATAGATTACACCAAACCCACATAACATTTAATTCATGAATTGAAAATAGTTTGCCCAAATGGCACATTTTGGAAACTTGTTTTTCATGAACATGAGATATTTCGAAAACCATTTCCAAAAACATGATTTCATAAACATGTTATCTTTTTAAAGAAATTTCATTTTCAAAGTCTTTTCACAAATCATCAACATAATTCATATAACAACATATAGCAATTTTTTAAATCATTCAAAAGCAATAAATGCAACACTTATGATGCAATTGAAATCATTAAACTTCCTTGATTCAAAAGAAAACATTAGTGACTTGTTTACTCTATTATAAACATGTACCCACCTTGATTTCCTTGCTTAAAGCTTGCTTAAAATGCCTCTCCTCTTGTTCCTCTTGCCTTTCTTGATTTCCTTTATTCTTCACCAAATGAAGAGATATTTGGCTCAAAAGGAAGCTCTTCTCTTCCTCTTTCTTTTTCTCTTCTTAAACAATCTCAAAACCTCTCTTGAAAGCTAAGAAATGAAGAAACCCTAGCTTAACTCTCTTCTTTTCTCTTAAGCCACTGAAATCTCTCTCTCTTTCTTTCTTATTTTCGTATCTCTCTTCTTTCTCTCCCTCAAATCATATTTTTCCCTTCTTAAAATGCAAGATTACATTTCTTTCTTCCATTTCTACCCTTATTGAGTGTGCAAAGTCTATTTTGCCCTTCCATAAAAGCTTATGGTCTTTCATCCTTAAGTGTCTTGCCAAAAATACCCTTGAACATTCTTATAACCTTAACACTTTAATTCCATTAACTCATGCAACAAATCCTCCTAACTTTGATATAATCAAATAACTCAAAAAAAAATTAATCTATCCAAAACTCAAAAATTATTTAAATCATGCTTATTCATCAAGAAAAATTTCGGGGTCCAACACTTTGCCTCTCTGTCGCCTCCCAAAACCCCTGGAACGATTCCTCCAACTTTCATAACATTTCTATCGTCAAACAATGTACTTATACTGAAAACTAGGTTTTCGAGTAAACTAGTACGATTTCATAGGCGTGCATGCACTCAAGAAAAGTAAAAACGTCGCAAAAGGTCCTAAACTGTCGTAGAAGAGCATTTGCGACGTTTTAAAAAACATCACAAAAATCGTCGCAGAATGTGGTGTAGGCAAACGGAAAACGCTGACATTTCGTGACGTTTTGGAAAACGTCACTAAAACGTAGCAGATTGTTATAGTTTACGTGACGTTTGTAAAAAACGTCGCGAAATTGGTAACAATCTGTGACGTTTAAAAAAACGTAACAAACATCGCGGATTGTAAGTAATTTATATTTTTCATTTTCAGAAAATAAATTTAATTTAATAAAAAATCATTTTAAATAATTATTTTTCATTTTTCGAAAATAAATTTAATTTAATAATTTTTCAATTTTAATAATTAATTTTTTCTTTTTCTTTTTTATTTATCCGAAAATAATTTTAATTTAATAATTATTCAATTTTAATTATTATTTTATCTTTTTTCATTATTCCAAAAATAATTTTAATTTAATAATTATTTTTCTTTTATTTTTTTCCATTTTTCGAAAACAATTGTAATTTAATCATTTTTCTAATTTAATAGTTATTTTTTAATTAACAAAATTTTAAATCTTATTTATTAAATAACTATTCAATATTATTTATGAATTTTATTTATTTAATAACTATTTAATAATTCATGTATAACAAGAATTTAATACGTGCAGACAATTTATTATTAAATTGCAATTTCCAAACACATCATAATACAGTAATTAATATAAACAATACGTCATAAGTGTTTAATATATCAATATGAGTACATATCTAATCTCAACGAATATTATGTGTAGCACATAAAAGTTCCAAGACTTTTTTTTGTTGTTCGACTTCGGTAGTTAATCGATCCTGCATTTCTTCAACTTTTTTAGTCAATTTATCGACTTGAGACTGTAACCCCTGATTAACCTTCTTTAACTCCTCTAATTCGTGTCGAAGTCTCTTTCTGACCAAAGTCTTCCCTTGTGGTCGAGGCCCAATTCCCAAGCCAACAACGTAATCTGATCTAGTGCCCAAGACTTTGTCGCACACTTCATCCACTGTCATCGGATGACCTTGTTCTATTGAATGTGTCAATTCATAACACATTAATTCCTGAGAAAGTAAGAATTAATTACTTACGCAGTCTCATTTAAGAAATAATTGTAAATTAACTATGTACTCACCCATTTTTCTTTGCATTCGACAGTTATCCATTGACATTTACTTTCATCATAATGAGTGTGATACCATAGCTTCATCCGGTCACACTCTTCTCCATCTCTGTCACTCTGTTGTATAGAAATATATTACTAGTAATATTTATTATAAATTTTGAAATGTCAATCAAAGTAAAATATAATTAAAAAGATAATAACTCACAATCTCATGTCGTATCGCTACAAAGGCCTTGGAGCCGGAGTTTGGTTGACATTTGACCTGACTCCTAGCCAATTTGGCTTTTTGACTTTTTTCCTAATCGTACACGTGACAAAATCTATTATAACATCTATAAATCACAATTCACAAATACTAAAATATAATCAGTTGTCAAAAAAGTTGTGAAATTAAGTTTTTTTATCAAATAAACTAACCTTTTGTAGCTGATTGCTCCCAATATTCGCATAAATCCATCCACTCCGCCACTGTGACATTATGCGGCTTAACATCCTTTCCGTGCTTGGTAAAATGCTTTTTTAAATTAAATCTTTGATCATTAGACCTTAAAGCAAGAAACTTCTTCACAGTAGTAAGTACTTCGTTGTCAGTCCTTATTCCCTTGGCTTCCAACTTTTGCTGTAAAAAATTATAAATTATTGGTCAAAACTTTAGGCATATGGAAAACAAGTACAAATTAGATAGTTTTATAATACTTATGTATAACTTATCAAATGTAATGTCCAACTCCTCATTAGTAATTTTTTTCCATTTTGTTGTTATAGGTAAGGAAGTTCGGGATACCACACTAATCTCACTCGATAATTTGGCAGACTGTACGAAGTTGGTTGGTCGTCCTTTAGTAGGGGAGATCTCTATCTCCAATCTCTTACCTATCGCCTTATTAATCTTTGCCAATCCGTGTCCTTTTGTGACACCCCTTATTTTTTTTTGATCAATCGTGGATCCTAAAATAAGCAAAGGAATAATTTATAATTAGCATATAACATACTCTTAATTGGTTAGATAAACAATATAATTGTACTTAATAAATTTCACCAATGTGATGTGAAAGATCATACCTACAATGCTTGCAGAAGAAGAGCCCACTGTGGGAAGAATAGTGTGATTTACTGGTGTCTGATAATTATTAGAAGCTGGAGGCATCTCTTGAGAAGTTGACAGAGAACTAATATTGCGTCGCATATTCAAAAGTTGTTCATAATTATCTCTAGGATGAGTAATAGGCATAGATGTGACTTCTCTTAGTGTTGGAGTAGGCTCACAAGGTGCAGTTGTCTGATCTTGTGGATGTGTACGAGTAGATGGCTCATTAGCTACACTTCTAAGAAGCTGACGGTACCGCGACTGCAGTTGTGTCGGTACTAAGCTGCTTGGTGTAGCCTTATTCTTCTTCTTGGGTAGACCAAGTCCCATGTGAATCACCTGCATTCACATCGACATTAGATTTCAAAGTAATATTCATCAACCATATTTAAAGAAAACAGCAAAAACTGACATGCTCTCAATAAATGAATCAAAATTGTTGTTTCTCCTCCCCAGTCAATCAGTTCAAATCCAACAAAGTGTAGTAGTTATAGTAGTTAAAGGTTTGGATGGCAATTGGATTTGATTAAATTATGGCTAAATTCATAATACTGTTCATGCAAGGCTTTGTTAGGTAAACTTGATGGATGACAAAGAAAGATCAAGAATCTAGAAAAGTTTAAGCTCGTTATACAAGCTGAAAATGTGTTAAAATAACTGCTTTTAACTAATTAACTAATAATTATTTACAATTGACAAAAAATTAAACTAATACATTCTACTTCCCCCTACTCTCAAAATGGAGCTTAGTGAATGTCAAACAAGCCCATCTTAGATAGAAAATAAGAAAAGGATGGAATAGATAAGGGCTTCATGAACATATGTGCAATGGTTGGTGGAAATGTGAATAGCAGAAATTAAGTAAAACATTAATAAGTCATACATCCTTAATAATTTCTAATATATACTTTCTTTGATTCACTAAAGTTCCAAATGTGGATCTAGCTATCTCCATCCCAAGGAAGTAATTAGCATTTCCAAGATCTTAAATGGTGAATTAATCATAGAGAGAATTTTTAACTTCAAGTAACTCAACTTTTGAAGTGTCAATAAGTAAAACATTAACAAGATATACAATAAGAGTTATAAAAGGAGTACCTAAAGATTTTACGAAGAGATAATGAACATGGATGGATTGAATGAAACCAAATGAATTCAATAGAGTGGTAAATTTAGAATTTCAATATTTGGAAGCTTGCTTAAGCTTATACAAAAGTCCTTTAAGTTTACAAACTTTACCTTCCTTGGCCTTTGAATATCCCTCAAGTGGAATCATGTACACTTCATCTATAAATCTATGTAAAAGAAGCATTATTTAAGACAAGTTGATGTAAAGGCTAAGAATATGAAGATGTCATATCCAACAAAAGTCTAGCAGTAACAATCTTAGCCACAAAAGAAAAATTGTCTACATAATCTATTCCTTCAACTTTGTTATACCCTTTGGCTATTAAATGGATTTAAATCTATCAATGCTTCCATCAAGCTCAATTTCAGTTTATATACCCATTTTGAACTAATGACTCTTTTTCTTTTTGGTAATTTGAACAATTCCAGTATTTGATTAGCATTAAGAGCATTTAATTTTTGTGTATAGCTTTCATCCAATTTGCGCTAGTTTATTCCTATTTTTAAGACTTTGGCTCTTGGATATTTGACAACTTTACTACAAAAGACATATATGTGGATGTGAAATATGTACGTTGAATGAAAAGGTAAGTGACGGGTGTATGATTAGATCATACAATCCCTTCAAACAAATATTGTATACCGGCACTATGATCATGATCATTAAAGACCATATGAAAAAATCATTTAAGAAAGTTTATGAATCACTATATTGCTTCTTTTTAATTAAGAATATTAGAGGAATTGTAAGAATTTGTTAAAGTAGTTTCACATGTAAGTAGAAAGTGATCAAATTCATTAAGTGAAGAAGAATCAGGTATATTTAGTATAATGTTTTCTTGATATATATGTTGGTGAAGAAGTGTTTTATGGTGTAGATGTGAGGTTAAGAAGTCATTTGAATGTTTGTCCAATTCAACTAATATGTCTGACAAAACAATATTGCGTTCAAAAGTATGGAAATTAAGTTTTATGAAAAAACATATATCTAGATATAAAGAACAATTTAAGATTCAAGATCAAATAATTTGAAAGCTTTCTAACCATGATTGTATCCAATAAATATATATTTGTAGGCTATTTTGTCAAATTTATCTTTATGCGGGTTGGTACTAGTTGCAAAATAAAGACGTCCAAAGGTTTTAAAGGGTTCATAATGTAACATCCCGCCCCTCTACTAAGGGTTAGAACCCTAAATATTGGTACATGTAAGCTTTGAGACTAGGGTTATACG